>JARFJB010001564.1:590000-852500 GCA_036346205.1 Vesta saturnalis
TTGTGTATCTGGAACGCAATTTTTTAACACAGCTAATGTCACATATTGCGTATGTTTCCTTCACTTTACATGTTACATACGTATAACACATAAGATTCCATCTAGTTTATCTACTGTGACGGAAAAAAGGAAGTGGGCGCTAGTAGATAAGTTTTAATAATTATGCAGCCGGTGGAAAAAAGGATAGGTTACCAACGAGAGATTCACACTTTGTTCTAAGTAACATTTCAAAACCGTAGTCTAATATTTAGTAGCATTGCAGATTAATTATGCTTTAATCTTTTGTGAACTAATTAAATTTGGATTTTCTTAAAACAGTTCTACATTTGATTGTTATTATACTATAACGAAATAAATTACCCTTGTTTAGCAGTAATAGCATTAGATACAGACAAAACCAAAAGTACTGTGTATTTTATCTTGTTTACTGGGTAATTAAATGTTCTCTAGGTTGTCTGTTTAAAATTGTCTTGCAAGCCAAATTAGTAGTTAGTGATGGACGGTTACTTGACGACAAAGGTAAACGATTTTTAAACAGAATTAGTAGGATTTATATAACGTATTCTTCGTTACAATAATACTTATATTATTTTACAAACTGTTCCTACTCTATTCCAATTGGTCCACCTAAATAATCGGAAAGTTTGTGAAATACAAAAAGCTTAGGGGAGAGTGGGGGAACCGTGCGCACAGCTATATCTAGCGGTATTTAGAAACATCCTTTCCACGAAACCTTGAGCAGCGTCACTTACGATTCGATCACACCACAAGCGGCAGCTCTATAGTGTCAGTTGCTCTCAGAAAGTGATCGTGTGTGTTTATGTACAAGTTGTTGTAATTTTCTACGTGAATAAAATAAGACGGTAAGTCTTTAATTGTTATCCGATTATTTTGAAATAAATATATTCGTAAAGGACATGATCTCCTGCATGTATGCATCTATCCTAGAAAGTGTATTCCAAAAATGTACACTTGAGGGACATAGAATACTTAATATGGATGAGACGGGCATAACTACCGTCCAGAAGAAATGTCCTAAAGTTTACTGTAAGAAGGGAGTAAAGCAAATAGGAACTGCTACATCGAGTGAACGAGGTAGGACGATTACAGGCGTATTCTGCATGAGTGCTGCGGGGAATTACACTCCTCCCATGTTAAAATACCCGAGGACAAGGATGGCTCCTGCTTTACAGAAAAATACCCCAGTTGGTACTAGTTACCAATGTTCAAAAAACGGTTGGATAAACGCAGATCTATATCTTAATTGGTTACACCACCTTGTAAAACATGCGAAGCCCATATCGCAATAGAATCACACAATTTTTGCAAAACAAATTCTACTCCCACCTCATACTTCACATCGATTGCAGCCCCTGGATCTAACGTTTTTTGGGTCTTTAAAGAACGCACTCTACAGGGAGTGTGATATGTATGTAACGACCACTTGCTATAAAAAGATTACAGAGTACGATATTGCAGAGCTTTTGAACAAAGCTTTTATGAAAGTGGCAACCATGGAAAAGGCAGCATCCGGTTTTCGTTCTGCTGGAATATTTCCATTCAATCCAACTAAGTTCAATGAAGATAATTTCGCTGCTGCTCATGAATTAGGTTCATTTTCTGTAGAGGCTTCTTCCCCAAATCAGAGATCATTCCTGATCCAGCAACTGCTGAATCTCAGACAGAGTCAAATCTTACAATTCATTTTTTGAATTTGCTCCAATTTCCAAAAAAACAAACCTAAATCAGTAAAAAAAATTTCACGTTCGAAGCAACACTCAAACATTCTTACCAGTACGAAAGATATATTGGAAGAAGCGCAAGAAAAGAGGAAGAATACAAAACTAAAAAAAGATATTCAATCAAAAGGTGGCAAAGGCACTAAAAGCAACGCTGTAAAGAGGCGAATAGTTGAATCCGAAGAAATACAAAAAAGAGGAAAGAAAAAAAAGCAGGAGTCAGAGTCTTCTTCCGATGACATTGAAGAAAATAATCTTTGCGACGATAACTCCCTGGACGACTGGACGAAATAGATTATTTTATTCCAGCACCAAGACAACTTGAGGGTGAAAACGACCCATGTGGCATATGCGGGGAACCCGGAAAAAACGAGTTATGGTAAAGGTATGTCATGTGTGGCTTATGGAATCACGCCTTCTGCACTGGGGTGGACAGTCCAAAAAATTACATTTGTGACTACCAAATAAAAGCTTTTTATTAAATATTTTGTGTTTTAATGTTCTGCGCATAATTCCCTACCTAATGCGCACCATTACCCTATGAGGTGGGGAAATTGTGCGCAAATGCACTTCAGTACTTTTTTTTTTTTTGTGATTTAAGTTAAAAGCTACTAAATTGTGGTTATGCTGATTGATAGTCAATAAACTAGGGCTTCTATTGCTATTTTTAGATTTTATGTACTGTTAATACAGTCGCTACTAGGTCAATGCTCGCTTAGGTGCGCACCATTCCCCAACTCTCCCCTACATTGTAGAAAAGGAGTCTACAATTTGGCTGAATAACATGTAACCAATGTTCGTACCCTTATTGCTTGATTCTTAAATATCTATTTTTACATTAATATTAAATTTTATTTCAGAATTTCTAGTAGATTTTTTTTGAAATCTCAAATTAGTAGTTGGCGTTGTTATTCTTCTTTGTTGCATAGCAAGTTATCATTATTATAACACGGGTAAAATAAACTTTTTTTTAAACACTAGAATTTAAAGTTAAGCAAGAATTTTAGATGTATGAGATTTGATTTTACCACACTATTTTTTTTCAATAAGTTAGCAACATTGCAATTCAAAGATGAAGTTCCAGATGTCACAAGCATCTACAACTCATATCTTAGCTGTTTTGTGCACCTTTACAATTTTAATAAGCGTATAATGTTTGAGAATTCATTATTGCATTTAGCCATACGTTTCTATTTTTTAATTTCACACACAAATTTAAACGAGACGATAAAGATTACTGTTATCGTCCTCGGAACTGATAATACTATATTGTTTAATAGAAACACGTTTGATCAGGATATCTGTAGCTTCGTCGCTAAGGCAACATTTATTCGTTTGTTTAAGTACTAATGGCGCGTTTGTCAAAATTATATGATTTAGCTCTTCTCTAATCACTGTTATTGAGACATAAAGTGGCACCCTTGATCTAAAATCCGTCTAAAATTGATCTGTCGTTCAGTTTTTCGCAGCTGAGTGTCGTCCGCTAACGAAATACGAGAATAAAAGCCGTATATGGTAACCACACAGCAGTAGTTGAGTGGTGCAGAATATTTCGACAATGAAGAGAATCCACCCAAGATTTTGCCCCGTCCTGGACATAAACGTGTTGCCGCATCATGTGAAAATGTCATACAGCTGGAAACTGCTTTACACACCAATAGTATTATAGTATAAGCTGCAGCCGCTGCAAGCATCCCTAGATCAGGTAGTAAACAAATAAAGCGCCCTATGCAATGGTGGAATCCAATCGTGAATGAGGCTGTCAGAAATAAAAAAGCAGCTTTCAAGAAATATCGCAAGCAACCAACGATGGAAAATCACATTGCCTTTAAAAAATCAAGAGCTCTTAGTAGAGGAACTGTCCTGCAAAGTAAACGCGAAAGTTGGAATCAATATACATCCACCATCACTATGTTTGAAGTAAATAACACATGGAAAAAATAAAAGCAATTAATAGTACCTACCGGTCATACACCATTACTTCAATGGAGACTCTTAAAAATCTCGTTATTCGAGATCCAATGCAGATTGCTAGTACGCTGACGACCTAGCTCTCAACGGTGAGTAGCTCTAAGAATTATCATCCTGAATTCTATGCAACCAAAGAGGAAACAGAAGGTAAAATAAACTTTTGCACCAACAGACACGAAGATTACAATTGACCTTTCACTTCTCAAGAGCTAGACCTCGCTATGCGAAACAGTAAAAATACTGCTCCAGGATCTGACGAAATCTGCAATGAGATGTTAATTAATCTAACATCTGAAAAAGAGAATTATTGTATCTGTACAATGAGTTGTGGACGGAAGGTACATACTGTGATGAATGGAAAGACGTCATCAAAAAACCTGGGAAGGATCCATTACTTTCAGCAAGCTATCGCCCGATCAGCTTAAGGTTGTATGGGTAAGCTGTTGGAAAGGGTGGTAAATAGCAGACTCTAATGGATCCTTGAAAAGCAACATGCATTTGCACCTTACCAAGCTGGTTTTAGGAAGTGTCGATTGATAACTGATCATCTCGTTTTTCTTGAAAGCGTTTCACTTGAGAGAACATATGCTGGCCGTCTTTTTTGATATCAAAGGTGCTGATGACATGATGGGGAGATATGACATCCGAAAAAAGCTACACAATTTAAATCTGCGTGGAAACCTACCCCTACTAATAAAGTCATTTCTAGGTTTCAGAGGGTTTCGGGCGAGGGTTGAAAATACAATGTCTGATATCCAAAAATTAGAAAACCACACGGATCCACCCTTAACTGCACTCTTTTTTTAATAGCTATTAATGACATTTTAATGCTCGTGCCTGATTAGATATCGAAATGTATGTACATTGATGACATCTCCATTTTCTGCAATGGAAACGCTATTGGAGAAATTACAAAAAAATTGCAACCTGCGATCAACCAAATAGTACGAAATGGTCGAAAGATTGGCCTAGATTTTTGCAATGAAAAGACCAAATGCGTTCACTTTTGCAGGCTAAGGACACCGCATTATGATCCTGGGTACTTGATGAATAATCCGATTGTATGTTCTGCCACTGCTAAATTTCTAGGCCTGATATATGACAGATCACTTACATGGAAAACGCACTTACAACATCTAAAAGTGAAATACTTAAAAATATTAAACATACTGAGGGTATTAGCACACACATAATGGGGAGCAAAACCCACGTGTCTAATACAGATCTATAGAGCGTTGATACTGTCAGAAATTGGTTACGGTTGAGTTGCATATTCATCCGCACGTAAATAACACAGCCTTAAAGTATAGTATTGGTGCATTCCCTACTAGCCCTACTGAAAGTATGTACTGTGAGGCGGGTACGCCTTCCCTACAAACCAGAAGGAACCAGTTAATGGCTAACCACATGGCAAAAATGATGTCCATACCAAACCACCCAAACAAGGTTATAGTACACGCGGAGAGGGACCTGTACCAAAGACAACCTACTATTACACATCCAGCAGGTATTAAATTTTGGAACTAGATAGTGCGCATGGGCGTGACACTACCGATGGTATTTGAGACAAAGCAGTCCGAATTTATTCCTTGGAAGGCACCACGTGTCGAAATAAGAACAGATCTAGGAAAGTATAGAAAAGAAACTACACGAAAAAACGTCCATATACAGGAGTTTCAGAACTTATGTAAAGAGTATCCCTCTCATAAAGTTATATATGCAGACGGGTCTAAGACTAAGAAAGGAGTTGGCAGCGCCATACTTGTTGACGGCGTATCGCACTTATGGAATTTGAACAATAACGCATCAATAAAGTTTGCAGAGCTGTATGCCACATGGCAAGCAATCTTATACTGTTCAATGGAAGTGGCAACTCAAAAATTCTTAGTAATCACGGATAGCATAAATAGCATTAACCAAATTTACTCCCGAGATCCCTTAACATTAATATGTCACTACGCTGTGAACTCGATAACGATGAAAGAAGTTAGACTTACCTTCATTTGGGTTCCTAGCCACGTAGGTGTTCCAGGAAACAATCTAGTAGATTCCGCAGCAAAGAGGGTGATCTCAAACTTACAAGTGTACGTAAATCAAATTGATCAAATGGACTTGAGAACATATCTAAGAAATGAAAATATTAAGAACTGGCAAGAAAAATGGAGAACACAAAATACGCATCTCGCTACAATAAAGCCCAAAGTTGACAAATCATTTGAGTTGCGTAATAAATACAGAGAAGCCAATGTAAAAATTCATCTTGTGAGAATAGTTCTCACAAGAATTACGCACAAACACCTACTTAAAGGTGGAACGCCCCCAATGTGCGAACGATGCCAGGTAATACTTTAAATAAGGCATGTATTACAAGACTGCCCACAGTACAGCCTACGAAGCTGGAAACATAGTTTAAAGGTCGACTACATGGAGAATCTCTGAGATGACGAGTATGTAAAGCACACACTAAAATTTTCAAAGGAAATTGGTGTGTATAATCAAATGTAAGACACATTGTGCGCTTGTCTGCTAATACTAAAGGGGACATGACCGTTGCAGTTAAACCCCATAACTTAGCACTACCTGTGATTATTAAGTGCGCATATTTCGTAGAATGAAGTTAAAATTACATCTTACAAAGAAGAGAAAAAAAAAGAAAATGAACTTAATGATAACTTAAATTTGGGCTCAGTTAATTATTTATTCATTGCAGCATCTAAGATGGAAGGAAGCGAAGTTGACAGATAAACGTACGGTAGGACTCTTGTAGTTCAAGGTGTTGGATAGGGAGTGGATAAATAAAAATTGGACAACATATAAGGGCAGTCAATAGAGTTCTGCAGTAACCCATACAGAAATTTTAGGCTATTTAGTAAACGACGCTTATCCATAGGCAAAACGTTAAATCATGAAAGTAGAAACTCGTTTGGATATCCTTTTTCTGGATATGACCCGTCAGCTTTAAATGCTATGCATTTCAAGAACTTACGCTGTACCCTTTCGCAGTACTCAAGCTTTCGTCTTATCAGAGCAAAATAAAAACAGAAAAGTGTCTTGGGATTGTTGAAAGATTTGCAGTGTCTAATAATAAATCTCAGTATTTTGAAGCGAGAGAACAAATGTTTTGGACATGTTCAGCAGATTTGTGATCACATCAAACACCTAAGTCTGTTATAGTATTGGTACGACGTCGCGTTTTTTGCTGAAAGCCACCACCTTACATTTGTGTATCTGTAACCTCAAACGGTTTGTACTGCACCAAAATTCGATGGAATTTATTTGATCCTGTAAGAAACGACAAGCTTGTAGTGGGGAGATTTCACTATAGCGTTTTAGGTCGTGGGCAAACAATAGGTGATGAGTGGATATTACAGTTGAGATATCGTTAATAAATATCATAAAGAATAGTGGGCCTAAGTTCGACCCCTGGGGTACGCCCGATGTGGCAACAAAAAAATCAGAGTTAAAATCGTTAAAAGTAACGTATTATGTGAAAAAAGTAAGAAGTGAATTGACGAATCCAAAAGCTTCTAGCTTGTTAAGTATTATCGAGTGGTCGATGGTATCAGAAGCCTTTGCAAAATCCATATAAGTTTGCTACCGTCGATCGCTTTTGCGCAATTTCGTAAATCTGATTATACAAAACAATTTCAAAGATTTTAGTAAAGGTGGATAAGATAGTAATCCGTCTGTAATTTGATATTGATGCAGGATGTCTGATTTGTGTATTGGACATACCTTATCTACTTTCCACATGTCGAAAAAGCGTTGTTGACGAAGCGCAAGGTTAAAGATGGTGCGTAGAGGAGAGGTAAAAGCACATTTGAAGGATTTTATAAGAAGTAATGGAATTTCATCGTAACCAGCAGCATACTTTTTCTCCGTGCAACTAATTGCATGTTCAATCATGGAGACCTCGATACAGCTTACATTGATAGATGGAAGGATATTACCGTCCGGAGTGTTTAAGCTAATGTTACCAGGCAACAGATAAACAGAGGCGAAGAAATCTTTAAAAGCATGTACAGTTTGCTGAGGTATAGTAAAGGTGTTATTTAGGTGGGTCATTTTGGCAGGTATTTTGCTACTCCTAGCCTTTGATCTTATAAATGACCAGATTTGCTTGCGATTGTCAATTAACGAAATTAAATGTTCACTATCAGTTTTGATTATACAAGTTTGCATCTCAGTAGAGCCCACGACTGCTTACTGATGTACAAAAGAATTTGCGATCCGCCTTATCAATACAACATTTGATAAACTATAAACAAGAAGACAATGTCTTCTTACAACAAATTGTTGTCGGTGATTGATCTTGGTTTTGCCACAAACCAAAATACAAACGCCAGAGTATGCAGTGGAAACATTCACAATCTCCGAAGCCCAAAAAATGTGGTCAGCAGTTCAACAGGAAAAGTAACGGTGGCCGTATTTTTTTTTACGATGATGTGCTGATGTTAAATTTTAAAGAACTTGGTGTTAAAGTCAACCCTAATATATATTCAGATACCTTAAAATGGTTACGTGTTAGCAACAAGAATAAACGTTCTGGAAAAATAAGTGGTATCATGTCTCTCAAGCAGTACAAGATCTACTTAGGCGTATGAAATGGGTTGTCTTAAACCTCCGCCTTACCGCCCCGATTTGCCACCGAATGATTTTCAAGTGTTTGACGATTGACACGATCTCTAAAAGGTCGTCGTTTCAAATCGGCCAAACGCGAAAAACGAAAATCGAAATTTTTAGTTTTTTGAGCATAAAACCAAATCCATTCGAGTTAGCTCAAATTTATTTTCAGATTATTACTCGGCATCGAATTTAGCAAAAGTGCCGAATTTAAACCTATTTCCTATCTCTTATAATAAGCGAGATCCCCATGCTTGCCCTCGAATTTGGGACAGTCTGTACATACCAAAATTTATATATAATCACAAGTAGAACAATAAAACACAATGAAAGGTCAAACTAAATAATTATATTTACCATATTAAAACCAAGGTAAGTAGATTTGTGAATTAAATAAGAAAAGAATTAAATTAAAATTCCAGATAAAATACAGGGTTCAACAGAAATTTTGATATCAACATGGTTTTGTTTAATTTAAGTTGTTTTTAAAACAAATCGTCTAAAAGTAAATTAAAAAAAAGGAAAAAAAACATTAAAATAAGCAATAAAAGAAAGTAGGCCACCCACCTTACCCTTATCCAATATACTATCCAATAAAATAGGTATATATCTGTGCTGATTCGCAAAATATATCGTACTAAATAAAATCATTTAAAGCTGAATATTAATATAATTGTAAGGTATTTTACGATTTAGGACTTGAGTTCTTTACAAGGCAGCTCTTACTGACCTTTAAATAAAGAAATTTCAACACTTAGCTTAACATAGCTTCCGCAGGTATGTATACATGTCGGTAAATGCTGGGTTCACAAAGGCGTGATTAGGCAGTCGACTAGCAGGTGGTTGGAATCTGCCCAAACAATAGTAAAGATGTGGGTGGACTATACCGCACGAAGGCCTAAAAGAAATTATTGAAAGTAATAGAATTACCACCGTTATCGTCTAGTATAAATTGTTTATCAGTATTCACATAAGAGCATGTAGGAGTACGGATTGTTGATTAACATTCGCATAAGTATAGAGAAATACGAGGATCTTGGTTTTCGAAATCGCTTGACCAATTATAATGAATTCGTGATTAAGTACAATTTTAGTAGGTAGATGGTCAACGTGAATTCAAGATATATATATATATATATATATATATATATATATATATATATATATATATATATATATATATAATATATATATATATATATATATATATATATATATATATATATATATATCCTCCGAAACGCATTAGTATAGTAAAACCCATAAAAATAAGTCAAACAACATTACTTAATTAAACTTTGACAAAATCGGCATTGAGCGATGCAGTTAGAGAACTAGGAAAATTCAAAGCTTTTTGCTTTTATTCACGAGAACCACGTTTAACCTCTTAAAATGGAAATGAGAAAATAGAACTTTGACAGCGTAATCACACGCAACTCCAGCTTAGCGCTATGCTATAAAAAGCAAAGATTTTTGATAAATCCTCAATTACTTAAATTGGATTAGTTTTTTCTACAAAATTAATGTTATTGCTGGACTAATTTTGTATTTTTGGGGTAGTGCAATTCACTTCAACTCGTAGGAGCAAAAGCTCGTAAATTAAATGAAACACGTTTCACCCCGTCTGTCATCAGGGGCAGGTGTTTAATTTATTCTATCTATTAGCCTTTCTATAATGTAAATGGTGTTATAGGGCATGTGGCAAGTGGCAAGTCCGTTCACTCATACAGTACCACAAAATGAGATGATCGATTATATAGGTGAATACGCACACGACACACACACGCCCACGCACACGCACACCCACACGGACACGCACACGCACACGTACACGTACACGTACACGCACACGCACAGCACACGCACACGCACACGCACACGCACACGCACACGCACACGCACACGCACACGCACACGCACACGCACACGCACACGCACACGCACACGCACACGCACACGCACACGCACACGAACACGCATCCAGACATGATGGCCTATCGTGGCGAAACTTGGCCAAACATTGTGAAATAAGCTAATAGGCAATTGAGTGTTAATGAAAAAAAAAACGATTGCGCAACCTTCTATACCTTACACATGTATATGTAGGTTGGAAGGTAAAGATTGAACTGCTACTTTGTACATTAGTTGATAATTCTGTTGACTTAGGTACAAACTATTATTTATACGTATTGCTGCATAATTGTTACTTTTTGGTCATTTATATTTTCACAGATTTTACACTTTTTAGTTTTTATTACAATATTTAAGGAAAGAATCCAGTTAGTTAGAGAATTCGCGCAAATTTTTCTTACGGTTAGGGACTCAAGTTCGCAAGTTGACAAACATCAATTTATTTGGCAAATGTGTAATGTATAAGTACAAGTAAGAACAGGTTACACGAGACCTACACAAGAAACAAGAAACGAAGAGGTGACTCTGACAAACTTAAAACCTTATTATTAAACAAACACTTAGTACCTAACTTAAATCTTCTGTGTACAGTCCGATCCGCTTGCGCAGTAACAAAATGATTTGGTTATTCTAAGTTAGCTTTCGGAGCCTACACTGCCAAATTTGTAACTATTTGTAGAAGTGTTATGAATTTAGAAAACTTAATATTTACCAATTCCAGTTAATGTTTCGAAAGCTACTAATTAAACTTGGTGAGTTACCTATTAACAATTAGCATAGTTAAGCTATTGTATGTCAAATTTTGCATTTATGGTTATCAATCATTAAACAATTGTATCTGTACTCACAATTTTGAATTTTGAATTGACCGTTTGTTTTCAGGTACATGTAATTAATTTTTAGTTAGAAGCTCCTCTAATTTATTCTGAGTTTGGTGTGTAATGAAGCCTAAAAATGCAACCAGTTCCTGAAAACAAGAAAGAGTCTTTGCCGAAAGTTCATTGGGTCCTTGGAGGGCATTGACTTAGCCAATAAATAAAAACCAAACGTAATTGACCTCTTCAAGGTCACTGAATTAGCTGAGAAACAAACCAGAAGGTGTCATATTACAATTCCCGGAAAACTAAAAATAGAACCAAATAAAAGTTCGTTCACTAACCTCACCGGATATTGGTCTATTCTTAGAAATCTAAAAATTGAACACCAGAAGCGGAAGGGGGTCGTAGCCCAAAGTTCATTGAGTTTTTCAAGTTTATTCACTTACTCAAGTAACTAACCCCAAAGTTCATTGACCTCTTCTAGGTCACTTAATTAGCTGAGAAACAAACCAGAAAGTGTCACATTACAGTTCCTAGAAATCCACAAAGTTCATTGACCTCTTCAACGTCGCGGATCTAGCTGAGAAATAAGCAGAAGGTGGTCCATTCCTATCAATTAAAAAGAACTATCCTCGAAAGGAGCTTATATAAAAATTTTCATAAATATGTGACTCATAATATGAATGAAGCAGTCTCAAGTAAACAGGTTGAAACCTGTTTTTTCTCAAGGTCCATTCTTCTCTAATATAAATAGTAGCAAACATGAATCTATCTGGGTTAAGTCAAAGTACCCTTTACAAACCCTTGAAAAATGTGTGTGACCTAGAGATATCCAAAAATCACAAGACAATGAATGTGGATGTAATTAATACTAAGTACGGTGAACGCATAATTACGAAAATTGCCAATTTTAAATGTGTATTATCTCAGCGCTTTTCTGTGTGTATCAAACTAGAAAGAACGGCATTGAAAGTTTAAAACGACACTAAGCCTTAAAGATGAGTTCATTGCTAGTTTATCGCAGCTGTAAATGCAAAAGATATAACATTTTGCTTTTAATGATAGTGCTAGTACACATGTATAAGTAGTTACCGTAAGCAAAGGGAAATTAAAATGGGATCAAGGAGTTTTTTCGGTGGAGAGAAGTAAAGAGACTAAATTTTTGGAGGTGAAGTAGCCCACATGCATATTGTAATGTGTGTAAAAAAGCAAATTGTCAACCATCATCGATTTCACAAGTTATAATTCGATCATGAGATATTGAGCATGCACTATACCATATGCCTAATGGAAATACTATATTATCGTTCGGCTTATATAATGTAATTGGTTTCAATCTCGCAATTGTGCTGCTCGATTTATTCATCGCGACACTGTCATTCGCGTGTGATGGCTCGCTAATGTTATTCGTATTCAATTAAATAGTGCTGTTATTAAATATCATTTACTAGCTAAAATCCGGTTTGTGATACTAATGTAACAAAAGTGATTGAATACTGTTAAATATAAATATATTTGAATTAAAAAAATAATTTCGTGTACACGATAAAATGTGAAGTGATCTTGTCAGAGAGAAACTCGGTGACTGACTGACTACTTACAAGTGTCCCCTTTTTGATGGATTCCTATTGTATGAAAAGAAAGTAAAACCTATTATCTTTGATATTTGTCTAAATTTATTATTATTGCATATTATCAAGAGATATTGCCACTAGAAAGTTTGTATTTGAACAAATGGGTCTCATAGACGTAACAAATCTGGGCATTATTACATTTAAGGAGTTCTTGTAACTTAAAGATAGTGGACAATACGTTAGAGGGCTATATTTATGTACCGTAATAAAGAAAGGAAAGAAGAAAAAGGTTGGCATAAAACATAATCAATACTAACTAAATTTACAACTCTTTAACCTATTGGAAACTTACAATAGCTTTAACGCTAATATTATCTCAATAACTATTAATAATAATTATGGTTTTCTCTATGTTTAAGTGTAGATAGCCTGCTGCACCTAAGTAAACAACATTTGCTTAAAAACGAAAGGAGTACAAATTTAGAGGAAACGACTATTATCCGGTGACCCCCATTATAATGCTCAATGCAAACTTCATGATATCAGTTACAGAGGGTACTACGATTTAGCAAGTAAAATTAATACATTCAAAATTCATAATGTATATGGAAGCTGTCCAAAATTACATAATTTCACTTGTAGTAACCAATGTAATGGTCTTCAATAAGGGTGATACTCAAATCGTTAAATATTATTTTAGGGAGTGACGTAATTAATTTGTTTAATTCAAGCAAAGGGCTTTAACGTTAATACACAAATGAAATAGTTTCAATACACTTCGTCAACATTGAATAACAATTTTGTTTTACGTCACTGGAATCGTATTGGTAATAATAATTCTGTGAACATTATTTCCTTTTTGTACCCCACGTGTGATTTTCATTACTTTTTTGGGAAAACTCCACTGAGGTTACCTGCATCAGAATTAGATACTAGTAACGTTCCTTTACTGCTGTGGCAATAAAAATATACAATCATTTACTTGATGACTATGCTGATACTAAATCATACTAATTCTGGCCATATTTCAGATGAATAAGCGTACATACTAGTTCGGTAATACTTATAAATTTCTAACAATAATGATCTTTGGTAAATCACCGGCCACAAACGAATTACTCTACTGTGCACATGACTTAAAGCATTTTAGAATGATGTTGTTAATTCAAACCTTGGTATAGATTATTTTGAGGTAGGGCACGGAATACATATAGACTACTCTATTCTTACTTTAACGGAAATGCTCTGGATTAGATAGAATACGCTTTATTCGTGAAAAAACTGAAGAGATATACTTAACTGAATAGCTAATTATCTTCAAGGTCGTTGGCTGGGAATTAACTTTCTACCACAGATCAAATCATGGTGTAGGGTTTCGCAAAGGCTAGAATTTGTTACCAGTGCTATTCATTATTCTTATTGTCTACATAAGGCCCGTTATGTTTTAATATCCACCGATTATCTTAACATTTTTAAAGCAATAACAAGTGGTATTGATGTGACAATGCAACTACCTACTTAAATTAATGAAATGAAACTAATATCCTAGTAAACGCTTTGTCATGCCTTTTTTTAAAAAGCAGCTATAAGGATATAAATAGTTTCTAGGGTAAGTACATTATTAAGATTTATATTTAGATACAATAGCCATGCCGCAAAAGCTTTATATTGTTCTTTAGTGCGACGTAAGCAGTTCCCTACATGAGCAAAGTATCAATAAATGTAAAATACTGATGTGTGGATGAGCACAGGCAAATGTCGCTACTGCGATATAATGGAGCTCAGTTATTTCTCTTCCTATTTCTGTTGGGATAAAACTTATTAGGTAGGGGCCACTGTTATAAGATGAGTTGCTTAAATGTGAGAAATGCATCTTCATACGTGAGTGAGAAGTTTGATCCATGAGCGTTCGTCAGCACTTCTCATGAGGTTCATAATGGCATTTAGCTCACATGTGTATCGAAGAAATTAATTTCACGCAAACAAATACCTAATATTCGACTATAAAAATTGTATCGTCGTATGTATCATTTTTCATAGTAAGCAACGGTTGTTATAGTTACGAAATAAACAATTTATTATTTTTTTCACAATTTTCATTAATTTGGACGAAATTAATAAAAATGAAATTTAATTATAACTGATCATACTTACTCCCTTTTGATAACTTAAGCTCACTTGTGAATAATATTTGTTTTATATCACAGAAAACAACGGTTTAAGGTACGTCAATAACTATACTTGTAAGATAAAAAATATAACAGTAGCTAGCCACTATTTAAACATATCTAGACTACAAAGACTATCCGGTTTAACTGAAGGATGTGTTGTTGACTTAATCGTCGGGAAATCAAAGTAAATAAAGAACCATTTATTGTCAAATTTTATTTAGACATCCCACGCGTACAGTACTTATAAAAAAAATTATCATTATGTGAACATCTGTATAAAAACTATACCGAATCCCATTACGACTAAACCCAGTGTACGCAGAACGAATTGTAAAATTAAAAATTAATCCGTTTATCTTCTAATTAAGCGTACATAAAGCAGGAAGAAAACATAATTGGGCATAAAGGATTATTAGATAGAAGAGAGGTTACACAAGGGTTATTTTGATATTTTATATTAAAAGTGGGACTTACTCTTTCTTAACAAATTTTGATTACTTTGGAAAACTAAAAATTAGGTTTATTTATGGCAGTTACTTAAAAAAAAAGTATATTCTCATATTTTGTGTTAACAAATATTTGATAATATAATCAATTCGCTACTTACCGAATTTGTTCCCTTATAAAGTTAATGGGATTGAACCCACCTGAAACAAGAGTTTGCTGTATTAAAAGAACAAAATTAAAACACTTCTAAATAATTGTAACGTAATTTAATGCTTATTATAAGTTTTTAATTACATAATTTAATGTTTAATTATTTTACAAAAAGTTTCTGCAAAGTATTCCCAGTGTAATTAGAAATTATTACTAATTTTATTAAGTACATAAATAAAAAGTTTACCTCAGTTTTTCATTAGTTCTAACATACATAAAGACAAAATTGACATCGATTGGGGCATGTATCTCTATAGCTCAGTTGGTTAGAGCGGTACTCTAGCAAAGTACATGCCGTAGGTTCAAATCCTACCCGAGGTAAACTTTTTGTTCATGTATTTAATAAAATTAATAATAATTTTTAATTACATTATTCGTTCACAAGAAGCAAAGTATATGTAGGTTCAAGTCCTACTCGAGGTAAACTTTTTATTTATGTATTTAATAAAATTAATGTAATTTTTAATTACATATTTACTTTTGAACTTATTCGTTCATAACAAAAACTTATAATAATTTAATATGTCAAGTTGCTTTGGTGTGTGTAAATCCTTGCGATATTGCAGGCTCACATTCCATTAATATAAATAATTTGTTTGTTATCTCATTAAGTTTAGAATTTACATACATGAAGACAAAATTTACATCGATTGGGGCTTGTATCTCAATAGCTCAGTTGGTTAGAGCTGTACTCTAGCAAAGTACATGTCGTAGGTTCAAATCCTACTCGAAGTAAACTTTTTATTTATGTATTTAAGAAAATTAGTAATAATTTTTAATTACATATTTACTTTTGAATTTATGCGTTCATAACGAAACTTATAATAATGTATTCCCAGTGTATTTATATGATTAAAGGATTACAGCGTATTATATTAAAATCATATACAGGGTAATAATTCAGAAAAATACCATCATAAAATCTTAGTTTTATATAGGGAGATTCAAGATGAACCAGCATAACAAAATGTTCTGCTCAGTGCCCTTATTACTTTAAATCTTCAAACCTATTCCAATTTAAAGCGGCAAATTTTAACAGCAGCGAAAAGGCATTCACTATTTAAATATTTATCGTTTGGGTTTGCACTCATGTTTTATTTCTTTTTGTACAAATTTCAACTTTTCGGTAGCAATTACGGTGATAGTCATCAGTAAACGATAATTTTTAAAACAACTAATAAATAAATAAATATATGAAACACGAAAACGCAAATATAAGCCTGCTATAATAGTTAGGAAACGTATACGAAAAAGCCAACCATAGAATCCAATTTTGTTTTAGTAAAGATTGGCTTGATATTTAATAGATTAGATATTGTTACAGTTGGTAAAACAACATTCATTAACGCATCCAATACGACGGCGTGTTAGAAATACTTAAAGGATAGTTTTGAGATTGTTGCCATAACATTTCAATTTAAATCCTATCAAAGTAGCATAGGCTCAAGTTAATCACCATAAAGTAGCAAATAGTCACTCTTTCACGGCGGGAGTTTATTTAACGCATACTGAAAAAGATCGTATCTATAATTTAGATAGGATCGTATATGTAATGTATCAGTTTATATGTATGTGGTGAATGCCAAATAACAATTGAAATTACAGAATCTTGCGGAATTACATAAATTCTACACGTAGGAGTATCGTAGAAAGGTAAACTACTGACTAGATATAACGTTGAGTGAATTTGACAATTTAACCTCCTCGAACCCAAGATATCATATATGATACCCCAGGTAAAGGATTTATTTCCAAACACCGTGCCGCTTTGAGCGCTGCGCCTCCTTAAGTATCATATAAGATATCGTTTTAGGCATGCGCACAAGAATTTGCGTTTGCATACTCTGACCCATTTGCGCTTGAGGGTGTGTTAGATTTACAGTAAACCTAACATCTGTGAAAAGTGCATCTTTAAGAATGGATAATAATATTAAAAAACGTAAGTAATACCTTAATTTCGTTACGAATGGATTACTGATGAGTGTACTTATTGCTGCATACATTAATATTACAATTTGAATTTCATTAGTAATCTAGACAATATTTGCTTGATGTATTATACGTGATAGCTTGGGTCTCTATCACTCACTAACAGTCATAATACTGATGTTTTACTGATAATAAGCGGTATTTTACGTATTTTAGATTTGGCAGGGTTTATAAGCCAAAAGGAGTTGGAAGAGATTGCCGATAATTTAGACTTGGATGACTCAGAAGTTGACCTCGATATAATTCCAAATAGCGATGAAGATGGCGACTAAGAAGACCTTTTGAACCTGTTTCCAGTGCCACTTGATGGCCATGCAGGTGATGACGTCATAGATGCTGAACCTTAGATTCGTTTAGTTCCTGAGGACAAAAAGAAATGGATCTCTTCAGAATAATGTTCCACCCCCCACAATAAATTATAGTGCTCAATCAACGAGTAATAACGGCGATGTTGTGGTCCTTGAGCTTTTGGAATACTTCCTTAGAAACCACCCCTCATGAAGTAAGTAAATTCTTTGATTGTTCAATGCGTATTGGAATTCGAGGTTGCCGCCAATAAGGATATACTGGGGTTGAGAGGCAAAATTACCTATTGTGGTATAAACCGTATGGCAAGAAATCGATATTTTCAATTGCAAGCACGCCTGAAAGTTGATGACAACTCTAATAAAGCTAGAGGTATAGATCTCTTCTGGAAAGTCAGACCTATGTTGGACAAAATTCAAAAGGGTTGTCATTCAAACGAAAGAACCTTGGACGTGTGAATAGACGAACAGACGATACAATTTCACGGTCAAGTTAAAATGAGCAGTATATAAGGAATAATCTCAATCCCCTAGACGTCAGAAATTTTGTCATGGCTACTGCGTCAGGAAAAGGAACTTAATAGAATCTGCTCTGATCGCTGCACCAGTAAAATTTGATGTACGTGGAAGATTTGTACTCAACCTGTGCGATACCTTAAGATTTGGTGCTATAGTTTTTACTGATAGGCACTTCTCTTCAGTCAGCTTGCTCGACACTATACTAGCAAGATCTTAATGGCTTGATTGGAACACTTATGAAATCCTGCATTCCTGAACAAGTAAACTTTACATCTGACAATCAAATGGAAAAAGGAGAACGGGGAACCTATGAACAGGTAGTTAGGGATGGTTCAAAAATAGTATAATAGTGCGTTGGAATATACAGAAGTGCGAAATATGCTTTTCTCCATTAAGTAGTTTAGTAAAATTTGTTAAAACTTGATGCCATTGAAATTATGGATTTTGATTTCATCTACGAGAACGACGCAGCCGTTTAATATACTCTGTGATATAAAAAATGCAACACCAAGATGGCGTTGGAATTTTTGGGCCAAACTTGGCAGAAATGTTTAACTAGTCAAATGTAGCAATTGATTAAAATTTCAAAAAAAATTAAACAAAAGATAAAGGCATTATTTATTAATATTATGTTGGACCGCCCTTGTTAGTTTCACACTCCCGCGCCCTTCTTGGTATGGATTCTAAGAGATGGTCGATTTCTTCCTAAGGTATTGCATCTCAGGCAATCTGTAATTAATGCCGGAGAGCTTCTAGTGTCTGTGAAGGATTGGCAAATTGCTTGAGTCTTCTACCCGTCATGTTCCATACATGTTCGATGGGCCAAAGGTCGGGAGATCTGGGTGGCCACGCCAAGATATTGACGTTAGTCTCTTCGAAGCGCTCCATAGAATGCCTTTCAATGTGGGGACGGGCATTATCCTATTGGGAAATCGGGTCCTCGAGCTCCTGGATGAATGGAAGTATATGGGGTTCTACCACTTCATCAACAGATCGGTGGGCATTCATATTGCCTCGGATGAATACCAACTGAGGCACTAAACTATAGCACTCCATACCATAACCCCCACAGTATGGTACACATGCCGCTCAACAGAAAACACATTGCGACGTTCTCCACGTCTACTTCTGACCCTCATGCGACCATCGTGCAGTCCCAAGCAGAATCGGGATTCGTCACTGAAGACCACCCTATGCCATTCCACGTCCCAATCCACTCCAAACGTTGCTGTCGATGACGAGCCGTCAGCGGAAGCACAAGATGTGGTCGATAGGACTGAAAGCCAAGAGCTTTAATTCGACAGTAAACTGTACGAAGGGTTACAGCACGTCCTTCGTTTCCAAACCACTGAGCGGTTATTGATCTTGTACTGGAGAATAGGTCTCTTAATGCCATTAAACGGAGATTGCAGTCCTGGACCACATTTGTCTGTCTTGACCGTTCACTTCCGCTTATACGACGTTCTTTACCTTCTCTAGACAATGCTTGATAATACCGTACTACAGAGGGTTGATTACGGTTAAGATGATTAGCAATTTCTCTGAATGAAAATCCACCTTCACGTAACCTGATAATGCGACCTCTGTCGAATTCACTGTTTTCGATAATTTTTACGTTGCCGCACTCTAGGCATAATCGAAGCCTCAAAGAAGAACACAAAAGCAAAAGAATTGCAACCAAAAGAAATCGACTTAACCTCTCAAGAAATACACCCGATAATTTCGATTGTTACAACAAGTGAAACGTCAAATTTTCCATAACTACTGGATTATTTTGAATGAAATTTTAATCAATTGCTACATTTGACTAGTTAAACGTTTCTGCCAATCATGGTCCAAAAATTACAACGCCATATTGGTGTTACATTTTTTATGTCACAGAGTATAGTTTCGGGCTTTACCTCATCCTTTAAATAATTGTAATGACGAACAATTGTTCTGTAAAATAGGAAAACATATTCAATGTTAAATATTTTATGTAATTGACAGACAAGAAAATTATATACCAGCCATGAGTAACCTGTGTATTGTGTATAATGGTTTGTCTTATTAATGAAGGTAGTCAACAAAGGTTCTGTACTATAATTATAAATTATTATTATAAATTATTTCTTTACATCAAGTTTAATAAATAAGTAGAATTGGGTCCAAGCACTTATTATTTATAAGAACGTTTGTGTGAGATAGATAATCTAAATATTACTATAAATTAAGTTTGAAGGGATAATAAACGAACAATGAGCGTGAAAAAACAATTTTAATTCACGACTAAATAAGAAAACGTTTACTTTTGGTCCATAGTGCTAACAGCCTAGCTTGTGGAAAAAAAGTGTATTGTTTTGACAGTATTTAGGTGATGGAAGAGAATATTGGTAACGATCAAGAGCTAATTAAAGTTAAATGAATTGGTTAGCGGACAAATCAAACCTTCGGCGACGACAGCAAAATAAAAGCCACGATTAGTGCCACCAAGGACAATTATGACACTTTTTGGAAGTATTAGTTAAAACACACAAAGGGACTACCAAATGACTTCTCGTATGCGCAAGGAATTATTTGGTTAACTTTTATCCATTTCGTGAATGAATGTCGAGAAGGTTTAGATTTATTTGTCTCATTTTTCACAAAATTGATTAATTTTGACGAAACCTTCGGGATTCAGTGCATTCGTGACAAAAAAAGTCAAGATATTGTAATACCATTTTGAATTTTCCAATGTATTTCTGTATTATAAATGTATCGTAACTGTGGTTTCATATTCTATATATTCCAATATACGTATGAAATTTTAATGTTTTTAATGTCAACGATCTCCAATAATTCCACCTGTAACAGACACGACTTTTTCATCTAATGTCATTAGTAGAGTTAAATACCTAATAGTGCTTTCAAAGTCAACTTAACGTATATTCGGCATATAATGAAATAAGTAAAATTTTGACAAGCTCGACGTCTAAGAATGTTACATGATTATTATTTTACTTAACTTACGCACATACTAGTAGACAAGATTGCTATATTAACTGAGTATAGAGCAAATTTGGTGCACTCAGGTTCATTAGAGTAAGCTTACCTTTAATTATCTAAAGTAAGAGATTCAAAACTGATAAATCGTTACGCCACTTTTTTTTATACAAATCGAATGACAAATATTATCAACGAATGAACTTAATTAATATGCACCGTTTATCCACAGTCATATATACAGTGAAGCGGGAAATTTTGAAGTACCCAATTTTTTCAGAAAATGTTTATTATCAAAACTTTTTTTACAGGTTTGCGTAGAGAAATGTATGTCATTTTATGTCTTAAAAATAATTCCG
Organism: Vesta saturnalis; assembly: GCA_036346205.1. Lineage (NCBI taxonomy): Eukaryota > Metazoa > Arthropoda > Insecta > Coleoptera > Lampyridae > Vesta > Vesta saturnalis. Next base: position 611,601 of record JARFJB010001564.1, read on the forward strand.
CTCAAGTGAGAGCCATTTTTGTGTAAATACTCTTACAATCTAGATTGAAAATTTTCCATTACTCGGAGTAGCAGGACAGGTTGAATTTGCTTAATTAATTTCTTGTATAATGTTTATTGCTAATTCCGGTAAGGTTTCTGGTCTATTACTGCATACCCTGCTCTTCAGAAATCTCCAAAGGAAAAATCACATGCTGAAAGATCAGGGGATCCTGCGGCCACGAAATGTCACCATGTTTGGAAATGAGTCGGCGCGGGAAAAGTACTCTTAAAGCAGTCATAGACATACGAGCAGTATGACTTGCAGCCCCGTCCTGCTGAAAAAAATTGATGTCCGGAAACCTAGGTAACTCTTCCGTCACAAATGTTCTGATCATGTGTGTGTAGCGGTAGCAGTTGTGGTGTTTCCTCTATCGTCTTGGAAAAAGTATGCCCAATAATACCAGATGATGAAGTAAGTTTCGGAGTATGTAATGGCTTTTGGTATAGCTCTCCTGGTTTTTCGTAATTCCAATAGCGACTATTCTACTTGTTTACATATCCATTTAAATGGACATGTGCTTCATCTGACATAAACATGTAGCGAATAAAGTTTTCATCATCATGTACTCATCGCACTATTTCTTCGCTGAAAATCCTGCGAAGAAGCATGTCATCATCTTTCATCTCTTGGACGACTTGAATTTTGTATGGGTGAAAAGATAAGTTTTTATGTAAATTCGTCGTAACGATGTGTCGCTAGTGTTTAGTGCAGAGGCATGTTTCACTGCAGAATGCAGTGGACTACCGTGCTAATGCTACTCGCACTCTATCGATGTTTTCCTCCGTTCTTACAGACCTTATCGCCCCTTTATGCTTCTAGTTTAATGTGAAGCCAGTTTCTTCAAACTTTCTTACCCACTGTATAATTGCATGAGAGGACGGCATACTTCCATGTCGTGGAACATTGAAATTATTACGAAACAAACATTGTACCGAAGTAACACACCATTAAAAACGATTTTACGCAAAGCCTAATATTTATGTTTAAATGTCAGTAACTGTCAAACAATAATCAAGTAATGGAAACATTGACTTTTGGCAAAAAAAAATTTGGCAGCAAAATCTCTTGATCTTTCTGAAGAGCGGGGTATAGTGTAATAGACCATAAACCTTACCGGAATTAGCATCGAACATCAAACAAGAAATTTAGCGAATTCAACCTGTCCTGCTCCGTTGAATAACCGAAAATTTCCAATCTAAGTGTTTACAAAGACATTGTTCCCATTTGAACGGAATCATTTTTAAGACTTAAAATGGCATACTTTCCTGTACTCAAAATATATATTTTGCACTTTGAATGTTGAATATAATTATTATTAAATTTAATGAATCTCTACTTGAGGATAGGGTTCAGATTGAATTTCGTAGGCAAATAATGATAAAACATTTAAACTTTTTCATTTTTATTAAATTGAAATGTTAACGTGAAATCTTAAAATTTTATTTCACACAAGGAAATATTCCTGTGTATATTATATCAGTTCTTTACAATTGTTTTAACGTGAACCAGACTTCTATGAATTTTGCAACAAGTACGCAAGCGTTGCGTCCTTGCTAAATTAAATGTGTAGCTTGTCAAATTTCCAAACAACCATCTATAGTTAGTAAGTACAATTTTACTTTAATCAAAATTAGAATTATTATATTTATGGTCACTCTAGTTCATTACCTTTCCAGATATTGATACACGTCGTCGCACAACAATTATACAGAAATAAAAAAAAAACACATACATACGGGACATCAAAGGAATAATCAATACAATCTATTTGGTTATGATAATAAAATAAACTCATATGTATTTTCGAAATTTCCATTACATGGTCACTTTAAGCTTCTTCCATGTTAACGTTGGACGTAAACTTCATTCCATCTAACGATGATACTTCCTTCCTGTAGAAAATGGTACCGCTTAAAATCCATAAATTCATCCAGCTTCACTAACTTGTTGTAAATCTTCTTTGCGGTAATTATGCTCATTTTCTTTTATAGTTGCACTTTTATTTTATTTGGATATTTAAATGTTTATTTAAATATTTATTAAATTTTCGAATTAATATTGTGACATTCTTTTCTAAACTTTTATAATTGCTAACACTTTTATTTTAGATACCGATTTGAACTTGAAATTGTTTTATAACCTCAATTACTATTGAAAAAAAAAACATCACATCCAAAATTACAGACGAATTTTATTAAAATAAAAAAAAGAACATCACCCGACGTTGAACAAAATGAAACAAAACAATAGTGTCGAAAATTATAACCGGTAACCTTAGTTATTAAAACTTTGTTACATGTTATATCTATTGTTTCTGAACTTTCAGACTCTACGTTGCTCGCGGTTCACTTCCGATATTGTTAACGAGAATTTTAACTTACATGTTTACAAATGCACTATTCGCACTATGACTTGTTAGCCACAAAAGAATATAATAGAAGAGAGTGAGAAATCAGTAGCAATTCCTTTTACACTTTCTCATAGCTACCATAACTTTCAATTTTTTCTTTACATTACATACAGAAGATCCTGGCATTCGATTGGTCTAAACAAAAAAAATGAATTTAACTAAACCATAAATTATGTGATAACTTTTTCAATTCAATTCGGATTTGATTTTTAAATACATTTTTGAACTCACGACAAAATTCTGCATAAATAGACACCTCACATGCTATAATTCGCTTCATGAATTTACATTTTGAAAATTTTATACCTAAATTTACTAATATCTAATAAATATTTTATTTTACATCTAAACTGATGACATATTCAGCTTCTACATAAAAAACTCTACCCATTTTACATAGTTTTAGCAAAATTTCTATTTTAATACCTTAATTTTATGTACTTAACCTACCTTTTCTAAATTTATGTTTAAACTGGATATTTAAAGTTAATTTCTTTGTACAAATAAGGAAAACCTATTATTATATGCTTTTATAATTTATTCTGAACTTATCTTGCCCTAACTAATCTATAAATTTGTAAACTTCGTAATTATTGTACTTAACCTAACTTTATATAATTTAATTTAAACTTGCGTTTTAAACGTTTATACCACTTGTAATGTTTATCTAATATGTTCCTATATATATATATATATATATATATATATATATATATATATATATATATATATATATATATATATATCTCCTAACACAATCACTGTTTATCTGTACTTTATAGTTTCTAATTTTGTATTTTCACACTTTCACATTGTTATCATATTTTGTAAGTTTTTGTGCACAAATTGTATTTATATAAATACAATTTCTGTGGTTAATATCACACTGCACATGTAATGTTGAAGTTGTTAGATATGTTTCTAAGGCACCTTAACTTCTTAAGCACTTTTTAAACACTTAGTCTAGGATCTATTAACATAACTGGTATAATTATTTTCATTAATGTTATCGGAGCCACCTCCGTTCATGCACTTATCTACAATCTCCATGTACTTTACCCATGTTTCTCGTGTGTGAAAATTCTTACAAACTGTATTACTTCTTTGATATAGCGTTCCGCTGGATTGCCTTAAGGATGTCTTATTGGACAAAAATATACTTTAATGCCATTCTCTTGAAATTTCCTAATAAATTTTGGGCTTCTAAAATACGTTGCATTATCAGCTAGTATTGCTCTAGGTCTTCCGTTTCTTGTACAAAATTTTCTACTGAAATTATAGCTTGACTTGATGTGCATTCTCTACTCGGGTATAAGTTAACAAACTTAGAGAAAATATCGACAATCACTAAAATATTTTTATTTCCATTCTGTCCAGGTATTAAATTTCCAATATAATCTATAGCTATCATTTCTAACGGTTCACTTACTTTTATACTCTTAACAATATTTAAGTTCGTATGGTTCCTCTCCTTTGCTAATATACATCTATTTATAATCGTCTTGATAATATTTATACCTTTCCTTGCATAAAAATTCTCTCTAAAAATCATCCATGTCTTCCTAATCCCTACACGTTCATACGTTTTGTGTATATCCATTATAAATATAATAACCTTTGCCACATCTTCATCTATAACTACTATTTGCCTCCTATTGAATTCTTTAATAACCCTTTCATTCACAATTTTATAATCCTTATAAATTTTCTTTTGTGATTCTTGAATTTTCTCCTTTAATTCCCTTATTTTTGGTGAATCTTGAGCTCTTATAATCTCCTGTACTAAATAACTATTTACAAACATAATATTATGTATATATGAATAAACATGTATACATACAGGATGTTCCAATAGTGCGGTAAAGTTCTTTTATAGCGTTACTGTAATAGATACGAAAATAGATAAAAGAATAATTTAGTGATATTTACCAAAACAGATCGTGTAAGTGATACCGAACTTGATAAAATCAAAAATAGATAGAACGGGCAGAAAGGGGCGGACCGTTTAGCCGGCCTCCTACATCACCGGGACTTTTTAAGATAGATTTTTTTATGTGGTGTTACATTAAAAATGAAGTGTATAAGATTCCACCGACAACGCATCAAGACATAAACCAAAGAATACGAGACGTGTTTCAAACTATTAATGTTCATATGCTTCAAAATGTGCAACGATCTTTTGTATTGATATCAATGGAGGTCATTTCGAACATTTGTGCTAAATTTGAAAATGTAAACTTTCGCCATTAACACTCATAATAAAATACTTATCTTTTTTGGGGTTTTTTAATGGTGTATTTAAATTATACAATCTAAACGTTTCGATAACACTTACAGTTATCTTCGTCAGTAGTAAGTGTTATCGAAACGTTTAGATTGTATAATTTAAATACACCATTAAAAAAACCCAAAAAAGGTAAGTATTTTATTATTTGTGCTAAATGTTTTCATTTGCTTTTTTTAATTTTGATATTATTTGTTAATTAGTTTCTGTTAGTATTAGTTTTATTTAAATTAAATTTAATTTTGTAATGTGTTTATTATTACTAAAGCCACACATAACAAAAAAGGCAAATTATTAAATAATAATTCAAATTATGATGAAATCACAATCCATTTTAGTTTTTTTTTAATAAAAGTATTTATACTATTTATATTCTTACAATTTTAAATTAAGTATTTTAAAGTAAAATAGGGAAAGATAAAAAAACAATTTATTGGTTTTTTCCAAAACAGATCGTAAAAAAATTAAAAATTAAATAAAAAGACTGGATTTTGTTAATAAAAAGAAAATATCTCAGAAACCGTCGAAGTTAGGTATAAGGAAATGTTAATAAAAATGAAATGGTTATTTACTGGCTTCCAGAGAGCACAAAAAATATAGGGTGTTCTATTTAAGTTAAGTGAGAAAAGTACAGATTTTCGCTTTGACTCGCCCTGTATACAAAGTATAATAATTGCGAAACATAATTAATGTGGTAAACTTCATTTACTTACAAAAAATAATCTTTGTCATAAAATACATAAAATTGATTACATTGTAAAAGATCCAGGCTCCTGATTTCATGACAATTTTAACCTTAAAGTGACCATAAATCCTCGGTGCACCCCAATCTAACATCATATCAGGAGATTTGTGAAAACGACCCAAGATCAAATATACAATAAAACATGTGTTATTCCATTTAAAAAAAGGTATGTTTGGATAGGTTTGAAATTATAGAGTACACTGTATATGTATAAATAATTTTGGATTATGCACCTTGAGATGCTTAACAATTGTGCTTTTATAATTTTTTCGTATCTATTATAATAACGCTATAAAAGAACTTTACCGCACTATTGGGACATCCTGTATAAAAATTATATCGTATATTGCTAATGCTTATATTTCTTATATTTAGGATATAATTTGTAAATCACTTGTGCTATGGATTTTACTGTATATGTATTTTGTAAGTTGAGAGCACTAAAAGAATTTAAACCAAAATAGAACTGTTTCTCCTACAATGATATTCACCAGTAGAAAGCGATTTTTATTTTATCAAGCAGTTAAGAAACAATTAATTGAAAGAAATGATATAAAACTATTAATCTTATCCTCTGTTCGCTGAAGTGGTATTGGCAAAGTTTTCCAATTAACTATAATAGTTTGATAGACTCATTGATTTGTGGTCTTCTGTTGTAATTTCAATTGACCATTAATTACCAATTGTTCTCAGAAAGAATGTAAGTACTTTAAAACTGAATTTTGGAGAAGTTAATGTAATTAAAGTAATTACAATTTTCAAGTAATTTTAAAATTTAGTTTAGTATGACTACATGGTATACCTATAAATCTAATTTCCTACGCTTTAAAGGATTCATTAACTTAAGTGTAACACTAAAACGTGCAACTCTAACTTACGTAATTAAAAGTCAGTGCAAGCAATGTATTCTGTGGAGTACACATTACTAGACATAAACACGACGGTAAAATTTAGAAACAATCGAATCAAATTAAACATTCCTTTTCTAAGTACTTTACGTTTATAATATGTACATTATTACACTCGAACGTGAGTTTTAATGACCGACTATATGAAACCGATTTTTTTTTGTGTTAGTATGTAAACTAACGAAGTTCTTTGTTAATGTTACACACATGTAATATAAACTATTCTTCACTGAAATGTGTATATAATTAAAAGTAACAATTCTTTTTACATGAATTTACAATGTGAATGCTTAATAAACTGATAGAAATAAAGTGTAATAATGTTGAATATTCAAGATCAGTACGTTACATATTGGCAACACTGCAATATCTGCGGTACAAGAATCACGGATGTACAAGCATTAAGCGTCTGTCACAATGATGTTAATGTTAATGTTAGTGTTAAGATTTAATGGTAATGATAGTGTTAATAGTGGTCACAATCATGTTAACCAAATTCTTAACTGTCTTGCAAATTTAAAATTCGCGGTGTAATATGGGAGGAGCTACATTTAATCAGTTTCACCAACTTTAACCTACAATCGCCTACAATTTTTGTTGAAGTGTAGAAGAATTTACATTAATAATATTATAATAATGGAATCGTTTTATCTGAAATAGTTGAAAATTCTGCTCCTAATAAAGAAAAAAAATCAAATTAGAAAAAATAGACGAAATCGACGAATATTGGCGAATTTCCGTTATTTCAAATTTGAAGTATATGATCCGTCAAAAATTTAAGTCACACAAATCGAATGCGAAGAGATCGCATTTCTATTGGTAGATGTTAGGAAATCCAGAAATATTCTGTACTGTTAACATGTCCACCTAACATAACCATTACCATTAACATCATTGTGAACAGTTGCTAACAAACAGCATTTTAACTAACATTACCACTACCGTTAACATTAACATCATTGTGACAGGCTAGTTAAATACACATGTTACATCCTATTGTTTTTCGTTTTATTAACTAACCCGGAACACTTACAATAGTTGCGACCAGGATAAAATTTTCGAACCTGCAATACATTATACAAGCTGTAATGGACCGTCCGTGAGAATTACAATTTCTTTTTACATTATCGTCAAAATGTACTACACATGAAATATGGAAGTACTACATATTCTACCATTTAATTGCAAAGAAGATACAGCTTTATTGGGATTAAAATGGAAGAAATGGAAAAGGAGTTTTGAAATATATATGTGTGAGTTGAATTACAGATGATATGCGGAAGATAAATTTACTTTTGCATTGTGCGGGATCCGAGGTGCAGGACGTTTACTTTACACTACCTGAAACTAACAATGATACAATCACAAAACACTACAATACTACGATTATGACGTTAGATACATACTTTTCTCCAAAAATAAATTCCGTTTATGAACGATATATCTTCCGAACCATTAAACAAACAGCAGGGGAAACCATTGAGCAGTTCATTACGAGACTTACAGAGCAAGGTAAAAATCGCAACTACAGGTATCTAGACCATCAAATCCGAGATCAAGTGATGTTTATTTTCGGATCTACGAAGAAAGTTCCTTGAGAAGGGCGACATTAAATTGAAGGAAGTACGATAGATGGCAAAGGCCTTCGAAGCGGCATAGGTACAGATATAGGTGATGGAACGGGTCCCGACGCGACGTAGGTGAACAAGATAGTATACAAGAGGCAAAAACAAACTAAGGTGAACAATTATGCTACAAGAAAAGTAAATGATGAGGATTCTAAAGAATCGAAACAAAGTTATAAAAATTTGTAATGTTTTCGTTGTGGAAATACAAACCATTTATAGCTAATAGATGTCAATTCATAAATGCTCTTTGTAATTTTTGTAAAACAAAAGGTCAAATAGCTAAGGTACGTTTCAAAAAGGAAAAGAATTCATGTAAAGAAACCGTCAGAAAGCGAGGGTGTTTCGGATGAGTTACAACTCTACGAAGTTTCTACAAAGGACGACTCGGAATTTCGTAAGAAGTTTCTCTGTACAATTGCAGTCGAGAGTAAACGAACACAATTTGAATTAGACAGTGGGGAGGCAGTGTCCATAATGAGTAAGATTGATTTTGACTAAAACTTTTTCAAACTTCAGCTCTTTGCCAGTACAATTAAATTACTTGCATGTGCTGGCAACGCATTACAAATTTTGGGGTATAGTTAAAGCCAAACAAAGTGGCGCGCACGTCATTAATGACGCATTTCCATGTCACGTGACTACGTTTCCGTCTCAAATTGTATAATAAAATTTAAAAAAAACAACTCTAAAGGTAATGCAATTAATATAATACTTTTGAGGTAAAATAATGTATGTGCACAAGCTTGCTTTTGTTGGGTTTAGACGCCTCTCAATAATTTTTTTGTGATAAAATTTTAGTCAACAGGCCAGCAAGTAACGGCGAAAACCTAGTCATGGTCAGAGATGGTGCTGTGTTGCCATCTTTTATTCATCGATTCATCGACACTTTGAGGTTACGGATCACATTATTCTGACGGGCATATTTGATTGATTTTTTTCGTCAACAATTTGTAATAGTGAGATCTGTATTTTCATTCTTCGGTTGCCAAAATCCCCAAGCAAATGGATAGTCGATGCAAAGAACTCGTGCAATCATTAATTAGGTATTTAGAGCAAAAAAGGGATAATAGTGGGCCTCTGTTGCCCTTAAATGGTGTTCGAGAGGTAAAATTTGGGTAATACATATAAAATAATTGTACTGTAAGAGTATTTTATTGTAGCACGTAGCTTAAACGTCAGTAAGCAGAATCTTTCAAGCAGAGAAGTTAAAGTCCCCAGAAAAAGATCGTTGCTCTTCTAAGCGAGTTACAATCGCAGCAACATTAAATACAAGAGCTATTCATGAATCTATTTAAAATATGTACCAAAGATGGAAGTAATAACGGCTAATGTACATTTTACAATTTGTAACAAACTTTTACATTTGTAATAAAATTTACGTATATGTAGGCAATTAACGTGCATTTCATGCAGCGTGTGTTGCATATCTAGTTGCGTAAAAACATGCAATTTAATTATTTTAATTAGAGCTAGTACGCATATCGTTCAAGTTTCAGACATGTTCATGCGCAAAGACCTTAGCGTCGTTTTGGTTGAGTGAAAAAGGTGGGTATAGTTTCTTTGTTAATTTTTCTATAAAGTGCCATATAATTGTATGGTAAGTTGTAAAAAAACTATTATGTTAAAGTTTGAGACGTTTGCTTTTTTCAGGCACTTTTTATTTTTTAATATTTACTTTAACTTCATCTTTTCACACGTTATACACATCTACGCAATTAATTATTTTACTGTTAAACCAATTTACTGCATTTATACGATTAATCAAGAATGGGGTAATCAACTGCGTTAATGGGAAGTGGAATTTTAAAACCCCCTAATCAAGAATTTTTTTTATTTGGGAATTACAAAGCATACAAATCCAGATTTATTTCAACCAGAAGTAATATTACGCATTAATTTTCCAAACTCAGCATATGCAGCCATTTCGTATCTACAGTGTGACAAAGAAACAGGTATTCTGTTTCCATTAATTACTCACAACATTAATAATTATTCATTAGTTTTGAACGTTACTAACCCTAGCTTTAAGTATTTCTGTTTATAATTAAGTATAGGTTATGTTAATTAAACTTGCTGTAGAAATTTTCTTTTAAATTTATTGTATACTGGTTTACTTGTTTATTCCACATTTAAAAACAAATTGGCATCCGAGTATTTAATTATATTTTCAATAAGAAGCAACCCCGATTTTAAAGCGAACATATCTAGGTATATGTAAATATTTTTTGGTTAATAAGGCAAATCGATAATTTTAAGAATCTGGCCCAATTTAACCTACGACTGAGCAAAAGGCACCAAATCTTCTTGTTATTACCCAAACTGCTAAAATTTGTAGCCATGGGTGTAGAAGCATACGTAATAGAACTTTAGAATATGTACACCGATTTAAAGGTTATTTACACGAGCGCTCTTGAAAGTGCGCCAGGAACAACATTTAATTTACGTTTCCTATGAATGACCTCAAAATCAAATTGTTGAAGTTTAACACTCCATCGGGCTAATCGACCTGAAGGATCTTTTAAACTATTGAGCCAAATCAGTGAATGATGATCAGTAATTACTTTAAAATGGGTGCCTTCAGTAAAAGGTCTAAACCTTTGAATTCCAAAAATAGCAGCTAGTAATTCCCGTTCAGTAATAGAATAATTTTGCTCGGCTTTATTTAAAGTACGAGAACCGTAAGCAATAACCCTTTCATCGTCTCCCTCACCTTGGGTTAAAACACAGCCAATATCACAATTGGAGGCATCGCATTGTAAATAACATGTTTTTGAAAAATCTGGGCTCGCTAAGATCTACTAATAAAGGTTTAATTTTTAAAAATGAATAATCAGCTTCGTTGTTCCATGAAAATTTTTGAGATTTCTTTTTTCCTTTAAGCAAATTGTTAATTGGAGCTAAAGCTGTGGAAAAATCGTTATATTTATAGTTGTAGGCGCATCTTATTACACATTTCACCAAACGGGACAGAAAAACCTACACAATTTGCTTCTCAAATGTTATCTGATACACAAAGGCGTTACTATGAGGTGGATAAAGAAGCCTATGCAATCATATTTGGAGTAAAGAAATTTTGCCAATTTCGCAGAAAGTAAACTTACTCCTGATGCAATATAGGAAAATGCCTCATATTACAACAGAAAAGTCTCCATCCTCATTATTTTTAGGCCGTGAAATAAAAACAAAAATTGATGAAGTCTTACAAAAAACTCATGATTCACTACCTAAAATAGAATTTGCAAATGATCGGAAGAGGAAGCTCGATGTTGAGAGTTGGAAGTTGCATCTAGATCAATCAAATCAATCAGAGAAATCCTATAAATTGAAGGACTTGTTTCACACATGGAAACAGTGTAGAAATCTCGAATCGAATGCAACGATAACTCTAAACTTAGATGCATGAGGAAATAACCATAATCTATTTTTGTATTGAATTATTCCTGATTAATACAATGTGATGTTCAAGATGTGTGCCGTTTTATTGGCTATTTGTGAGTTTGCGCACATGTAATGTAAAGTTGTAATCGTTGTTATTATATAATACGCTATAATTGTAGCGGGAAACGCCATAGTTAGTGCTAGAAAGCACAAAATCTAGCTCGATTGTTGTTGCTAATGGTGAAAAATCTCTTGACACAAGTGACCTTTTTTTAAGCATTCCAACCTAGCAAAATAAATCGGTAATGCCTTGGACTTTTAACTTGAGCTGTTTTTGACACAGATATAGAGCAATAAAATTAAACATAAAAAAGTTGTAGCAGAGCGTGGTTACATGTCAAGAGTCCAGTGATTTCGCCGATAAAGAAACCGAATACGTTCTACGTGCTAGGAAGCTGTTGTCACCAAAAGAGGCATAGAATTGACCACTGTTATACCATTACCGTCACATATTGTCTCAAGATTTGTGTGTCACGCATTAACGTCAGTGTCAAATACCAAAAAGAAATGTAGGGGTTCAGATGCTTGAGGAAGCTTTTGCTTGGTATTGGGGAAGGTGACAGTTAAAGGTCAACTGCACGACAGTAGTAGAATTGAGCCTTTCTCGACCTGTTGCAACCGTGTATTGCTATAAATTCCTTTCGTTTTATGAGGTAAGGTTTTGCTAGATATCTTACTGTATTTTAGTGAGTTATTGCACTGAAATAAATAATAGCCACGCCTATATTCAAAGAGGCACCTACTAGGGACGAGCCATTATTAGTAAGAATAAAAGAACTAGCGTAACTTCTTAAAAATTCTATTTTAGATATGTTCAAAGTAGTTTCCTTCTGCTATAGTGCACTTAGCCATTCGTTTCTTCCACTGCTTAAATGTTCCAAGCTAAACAGCTTCAGGAATGCTTTTAAAATAACACCGAACAGCAGCACCGATCTCTTCCTATGAAAAGAAACCTTCTTCCTCGTAAATTCTTTTTTAGCAAAAAAAAGCCAAAAGTCGCTACATTGCCAGATTCCGTGAGAGGTGACGGTGTTCGATTACATTAATCTTCTTTGCAGCAAAATACTGCAGTGTGGGAAGAAGCATTATAATGATGTAGCATAATTCCCTCCTTTGAGACTTTATTAAACACTTCCGGCAAACAGTGTTCGACATACGATTGAGCTGTGACAGTCTTCTACTCCTCTAGCTTAATAGCGCTCACGAGACCGGTACTTCTAAGGGACACAGCGCACATTACTATTTTCATTGCTCGCTACTTTCTGATTATTGTTGGTGTGGTCTCATCTTCATGGATCAATACGCGGCTCCCTTGTCGAGTTGTCATGTCGAGAAATTACGGCATAACCATTTCTATTATCTGTTTTCATAATCTTCTTAACAGCGGTAACGTTTTCCTGTGTCACAGCGGTAATAAAAGGGCCTGCGCCTTTCTAGTGATCAACTGTAGTTCTTCCACGTTCCAATTCCTTGTACCATTTGTAAATTGTTGACAAGTTTTCTTCACTGGCATACGTACTCAAAGCTTTTTTAAAGTCATAATAAATCCATTTGCGAAATTAGTCTCGGGTTAATTCCATTTTTTTACTACACTTGCGAAACTTAAAAATTCTACAAGTGCTATTTAGAATAAATTAACAAATGAAGTGGAAAATGTCAAGTAAAGAGTTGCTTTTACTGAGGCTACATTTTTTGTTTTCCATGGCCTGCCCAATTTCTTCTTTGTCAATAATAATGGTCCTTGTATAAGACTAACTTACCAATTTTTAAAGATAATAAGCCAAAACCTCCCAATTTCTAGTTCAGCTCCAACGTTGATGCAAAATTTGAAGAAGTTATTACTAAGGGTTGCGTTTCTGGCCAGCATATTAAATTACCGACTACCGAATTGCCTAAATTTGACGGGTGGTATTTAAGTGGGCTGGAATTCGTGACACTTGTGAACTTCTAATACATCAAAACGTCAGCATAACCCCAATTAAAAAATTCCATTACCTGAGGGCGGCTTTGACAGATGGATTCAGGTCATATGTTCTCTAGAATTTACAGCGAAATTTTACCCTGTTGCATGTGCTGCATTACTTGATCGCTATGACAATCGTACACAATCACGGCAAGGCCTTATTCAACGTTAAACCTTTATCAAAAGAGTTCGTTAGTGGACTGCGTATGATTATGGATTCAGTATCTAAAAACTTACTTGCTTTAGAGCTATTACGCGAGCCTGATCATAACAGGAATACGCTCGTAATTCATATGGTTTCATCTAAAAACACGTCATGAAATTCTCGAAACGTTGCAGTTATTCCAACGCGAGAAAACCGCGTGTAAAAATTATGATACGAAGGGTTTCTTATACAGAAAGAAAAGGGCTACCGATAACAATTACACAATAAAAGTTTTGTAAGAAGCAACATTATATTCAAAACTGTCCCGAATTCTTACAACTTGTACATCATAAGAAATTGGAGAGGGTCAAAATTTAAGGCTATGTCAAAACTGTTTAAAGCCTGGACATTTCAGTGAGGACTGCAGCAGAGGAACATGTCAATAATGGCGCAAAAAACAGCATACGCTATTACACTCAGAGGAGACTGAAAATTCAATGCATAATTCAAATATAAATGCCTCAACGGGTGTTTATAGTGTTGTTTTGTCAACAGGCAGAATTAGACCCATCCACTGGGCAACTTGAACACCAAGAATGAAGATTCAAGCATTACATAGTAATTTTTCGGCACATAACTCTTGCTTCGTGATTCATGTTATCACCGGGATTATTCCAAACACGCATTGTTTCCAAAAAAAACTGAAATTAGCTGATCCAGCATTTTTCGTCCCGCAGAAAATTAATAGGAGCATACATATTTTGGCATTTGATATATATATATATATATATATATATATATATATATATATTATAATATACATATATGGGCCGAATTTCCCTTGGTAAAATCAAACCAGTTTTGCAAACGCGTTTACAGTGGATTGTGTCAGGGAATATCGGTAAACTTCAAACCTCAACAATTTTGAGTAATTTTGCACACTTGCTGTTCAAACTCAATTCTCTCGTTTTTGGGAGTATAGGGAATGTAATCCAGTGAATCCACTGTCACAGGAAGAAATTGCTCGTGATACTCATTTTAATAAAACCACAAAACGAGCAGTTAATGGCTGATTCGTTGTTAGCCTACTATTAGAAATGTGTATTGAAAATTTACCAGTTGAAGCAGAAGTTGCTTACTACACGTCACACCATGACGTTGTTCGTGAAGAAAACCTTACCACCAAGTTTCGGGTCGTATTTGATGCTTCAGCACCCTCAAACAACGGTTATTCCTTGAATAATTTACAAATGACAGGACCTACCCTCCAAAATGTATTATTTTCAATTTTGTTACCATCTTGTTAGCATAAATATGTCGTTTCAGGAGGCATCGAGAAGATGCACCGCCAGGTATAAATAACGCCGGAACAAATATCACTGCATCACATTTTGTGGAGAATTGATCCCAAAAATACAATAGAAACTAAACTAAAAACACGGAACGACTGTAAGTGTATTTTGTGGAGCGGCCAGACATCTAATAGAAATGACTGGTGACGCTATCCGGTGTAGTAAGTAGAAAAACAACGTTGTTGATTAAGCTCTAATACCGTTTTCTACTGCTGTTAGTGTAGGTGACACACCAGGGCGCATTCAAGTCCGGATTGACTTACGTGGTGAGAACAATGGGTACGCACAAAAATTTTTTACCCGTAGTCGGCATTTGTTAAATTAAGACTTTAATAATTACATAAAACAGTTAATAAATAAATAATTAATTAGGTTACTTTATGACAAAAGGTTCGATTTTTACAATCAGACTAGTTATACTGAATTACTTTGCATCGTTTTTTGGAGCGACCAAATTTGTAGGGTAGAATTTGTTATGTATTTATAAATATTTTAATTTTATTAATTTGTTTAGGAGTTGACAGGAGCCAATTAATTAAGTTAGAAAAATAATAAAGGAATTATTTACAATCGTGATTTAATTTTAAAGTCATCGTTATAAAGAAGGAAACATACATCTTAAAATAATTATTTTCACTTAGCAATTATGCTATATGTACACTTGTTTAACTAGTACTGACAATGCACTGGTGGTTAATTTCAAACAAAATGTAAACAGTGCACAGTCAACGGTACATCATAATATAGAAAGATTTTCTTTCAAAGCTATATTGGCTATATTCACCAAATATGTTAGGTAATTTCTTGGATATACATGCTAGAATGTAGTGTTTTTACAAATTAAATACTTTTTCAACTTCATAATTGTCAATAATGGTTTTCTAGGATGTTATTTTCGCAAGATATATTAAGGGGTACATTGACTGACCCTTAACAAAGCTAACTAATGTTTGAAAGCATAATTCAAAATTACGTTTTGATTGCAAGAAAACTTAATCACAGTATAATTATACTATGCATATTTTTGGGTTATTTAAAAATAAGGGATTTGCATTATAATTTTATTTTATTAAATTTTAAAAATTTGTCACTTTTGCAATTAAAATTATTGTGTTGGCGGGTAAGAGGATCAGATAAAGGGAAAAAGTAATCCTATTCATACACTCATGTTAATAATGAATTTTGAATTGCAGATGTAATATTAAACGTGGTCTGTGGTTTCTTGAGAACCGTTTTGTTGAGACATTGGTGGACTTATTCTAAATAAGTTTAAAAATTAGAAACGGCAATGGTATTAGTTTAAGATGAATACGAGATGCATAACTTATTGTGAATAAGGAATTTTATCATTTTGAATTGTAGAACGTACCTATTAAAAATTGTAAAAGGGATCAATCACTCGCAGTTTCAAATGTATTTTAATATACATATGTATGTAAGAGATTAATAAAACACATCAGAATTTTAGAAAAAATATACTAACTTCTTCTGTAAAAACAGCAATGGCCATCAGAAAAATATGAATATACCGGATACAGAGAAAGGTACACGCCTTGTTAAAATTAAGAAATTGAAGTAATGTGGATAACGCTGCCAAACCACATAGCATCTTTCAAAATAATTCTGTATTAACATGTAGATATTATATATACAACAGGCTTCATTTAGGGTAAAGCATCCTTTACAGCGAAAAAATGATTGCGCCCTTCTGACGTTTCATATTTTCCTTTCTAGGGTAATTCACTAAGAACATATGCTGCATGTACACCAAACGCTGACAACTTACAATGCTGTTCCGAAATTTATTTAGCGTAAAACTCACTTTACAGAAAAAAATTATTGTGCCCTTCTGATGTATCTTTTCACATTTTTCATTTTAGAGTAGGAGTATTAGCATAGTTATATGGTTTCATTTAAAGTAAAACAAGTTTACAGAAAAAAGATATTTAGATACTACCGTTAATTTCAAGATGCTGAATCTTCGATGCTGAAATAAACAATTGCCCTTATTAAGTTACGCAACTGCTAGCTTCATTTCATGACTGTGGTCCCCTGGTGGACCATACCTGCTTTATCGAAGGGCTGTCATTCCAGTAGTTGATTGAGTAATCGTGACCCACTTTTGTGTGTTCCAGTAGTGACAGACTTCGAACAAGGCTTTTGTGTACACCACCGGTGGCAAACATGTTTAGAATACTTCTTCTTGTATATCCCAACGTTTTACTTGTGTCTTGTGTCTTGTGTCTCGTGTCTCGTGTCTCGTGTCTCGTGTCTCGTGTCTCGTGTCTCGTGTCTCGTGTCTCGTGTCTCGTGTCTCGTGTCTCGTGTCTCGTGTCTCGTGTCTCGTGTCTCGTGCCTCGTGCCTCGTGCCTCGTGCCTCGTGCCTCGTGCCTCGTGCCTCGCGCCTTGTGCCTTGTGTCTTGTGCCTTGTGCCTTGTGCCTTGTGCCTTGTGCCTTGTGCCTTGTGCCTTGTGCCTTGTGCCTTGTGCCTTGTGCCTTGTGCCTTGTGCCTTGTGCCTTGTGCCTTGTGTCTTGTGCCTTGTGCCTTGTGCCGTGTGCCTTGTGCCTCGTACCTTCTGCGTTGAGATTTTATGCTTTGTACTTAGTACTTTATGCTGTTTGGGTGCTTTCGATTGGTACAGCTTCCCTGTGATTCTTTCCTTCTAGACTTATCGAAGTTAATACTGTATCATGCCGATTAACAATGTTGTGATAATGAGTTGGGTTTGGTGTTTTTCTACGTTTTTTGTTGAATCTATTTTGCAATAAAGCTCACTTTTGTATTTCTTCGTGTACGTATTGTGGTGTGCTAATCATACTATTTCGTAGTTTGTGTTTTGACTGCTGAGTGATGTTGATATTGAACATTTAGCTATCTTTTGGTGTGTGTCGCTTTTATATAAATTGTGTCGTAGTGGTTCTCCCTTTTAGTAAATTAAAACGTCTAAATATTACAGTGTTCTACTGTCGTCTAATTCCGTTGTAAACTTTACCTTTCGTGAACTATATCTAAATGTTGTAGAAAAAGATCCAATTCTACTTGTACGTTCGTACACATACACACTCACGCGAACACACACACACATAAAACACACACATCCACATGCACATGCACACGCACTGGCACACGCACACGAACACATATACGCACACTCAACATGCACACACATAAACACATACACACAACTAGTACAGCTACCGCACTTCTGGGTCGCTACAGTGCTGCCATGCCTCAAGGTCATGCGGGCGCTGCTAGATTTCGTAGAAACGGAAGAGTCCAAAGTTTACTGACCTAGGGCGATATCATTACAATTCTTAGAAATCTGAGAATAGAACAATTCCTTAAAAACTTCAAAGTTTATTGACCTTGATCAGTGGGTCAAGCGTTGGAGACATGAACTATAAAAACAGAACTAAAGTTCAATGACCTCTATTGGTTATCATATTACAATTCTTAGAAATACAAAAAAAATCAAATGGTGGTTGGTCAATTCTTGAAAATCTAAAAATAGAACCAAAGCCTGGACAGAAAGTGAGGATTTGGTGAGGGAAGTCAATAATACACTGGGTTTTAAGCAAAATAAACGTTTCTAATCAATGACTCATGTAACTGGCTTTTCGCATTTTTGGTATTACTCGTTTCTTAGAATTCAAAAAATAGAATCAGTTCGTGGGAACAAGAAGAGTGACAGGTTGTTGTCCATGCTAAAAGTTAGGACAAGGATAAATGGTTTTGTATTGGCTAAATTGAGCCAAAGTCAAATAGTTGTCTAAAAGTACGTGAGGGTGAGTATTTCACAAGTTGACACTTGTTCTGGTACGTACTGAAGTGAAAGGAATTTTTCTTATATACACCGCAGTGTGGCGTATTTAAATTATCCATTTAGCAACTTATAATTATTAAACGTGGAATTAGCAAGGCTAAATCATAACACCTATTGGAAACCGTTTCAAAATGTGTGTAACCTCGAAATTTCTAGGAGTATAAACCGATAGATGTTGGTGTAATTAATACTAAGTATGGTTGACCTATAGTGATGGAAGCAGCTGATTTTAAATGTGTATTATCGCATCGTTTTTATGAGTATTTCAAAGAAAAACCCGCATAGAAGAATTTAAAACGTTACTAAATACGAAGGATGTGTTTATAAGTATTTTGGGTGTAACTGGAAAAACAACAAACGTAACATTTTGTTTTTACTAGTGATACAACAACCCCACCATATGAAAATTACGCATGCTTTAACCAGAATCACTTCTTAAACATTTACTCGTAGTGCAGTAGCGAGCAAGTAAAGTCGTTATCTAATTATTATAATACTAGCCGCAATAAAATCATTTCTGGAACGATCAAAACTGAGAAGTTGACCGTTATATATGGATACCCCACATAGTTGCAATTCGACATTCTGCTATTGGTGCTTTAAAATAGTGATAATTTATCAGAAGTGTACACACAAGCACTCAATGAATAGTTAATCGATTATGTTTATTATAAACTAACAACAATACTCATCACGCAAAACACATAGAAATCGGATATAGTACACACCTCAATCTTGCACCAGTAGTGCGTATGGCGTGTGGTAAATTTGATCAAAGCAATAATGTTGTGTTAGACATGAAGGAATAGAATGACTTCTAAGATGGCATTCATATGTAGAATTACAATTTTCCGATCCCAAGAAACTGAAAATAAAGTTGATTGGCAAATGTAAATGAAGAAGAAGATATAATCTATGATCAGCATTATGAATCTCTACCTAGCAATCCTGGTATTTATTACAATTGGGAATTGATTAAAGATATGACATAATTGTGAAAACTGTTATGATAGCAAACAACAACTGCTATTCATGCACATTCAACGTTCGTAGTGTAGAAGAACTATTCAATTTAAAGGATATAATAAGCTATCGACTGGTATCTAGCATCTTTCTATGAAAAATATACACAAGTTGTTAACTACCAGTATTTTCGTGAGTTCTATGGTAGTGATGATGACATTTATGAAGATATTGAAGATGTTAAATCACATAACACTATATGCTTAATGGAAATGTATTATTGTCCTGCTTATCTAGAGTATAGCATTTACTAAATAAAAAAATAATAATAACTATGATTTGTTTGTATGCTCAATTCAAACTTCATGATATCTGTTGCAGAGATTATCGAGATTTTGAAAGTAGATATAAAGCAGATCAAAGTTTAGAGGAAAAAGCTTGGGAACACTTTAGGGTTTTTACCATTTCTTATTCCGTTATTGGCAAGATTATCGGTAGTCAGTGCTTCAGCTGGTGGCGCATTAGGAATTGCAACAACAGTCAATAAAGCTAAAAATGCCAAAAATTGCAAGAATAGACATCGCTATAAGCTCTATGAATAAGAAAGCTGGTGCACTTCATCTAAAACCATACAAATCTCGTGGTGGTGCGTTATACTCAAAACCTTGTCCGAGAAACTGAAAGACCGCTAACAGATATTGGTTTAAAGAAATACACCAAAAATGTACTCTACTTTAAGGATATGTTCAATTATTATTCATACTGTTACTGCAACTATGTGGGGAATCCATATACAACGGTCAACTTCTAAGTTTTAATCGTTCCAAAATTGGTTTTGTTGCTGCTCGCATTTTAATTAGATAACGACTTTACTTGCTTGCAACTGCACTACGACTAAATACTGTTTAAGAAATAATTTTGGTTAAAGCATGCGTAATTTACATATGGTGGGGTTGTTGCACTACTATTAAAAACAAAATGTTATGTTTGTTGTTTTTCTAGCTGAACCTATACTACTTACAAACACATCCTTCGTGTTTAGTAACGTTTTAAATTCTTTTATGCGGGTTTTGTTTATTTGAGATACTCATTTAAGATCAGCTTTTTCCATCACTATACGTTCACCATACTTAGCATTAATTACATCTACATTCATCACTTTATACTTTTTATCGCACACATTTCTAAACGGCAATAGGTGCTTTGATTTAACCCTGCTAATTCCATGTTTAATAATTACAAGATGCTGACTGATTTCAATACACCATACTGAGGTTTATATAAGAATAATGTGTCCTTGACTTGAATACGTACCAGAACAGCTTTCAACTTGTCAAATACTTACCTTGACCTAGTTTTAGGCAACTACTTGATTTTGACTCAATTTAGCCTATACAAGAACCATTTAACTTTGACCTACTTTTAAGCATAGATAACAACCTGTCGTTCTTCTTGTTTGCACGAACTGATTCTATTTTTAGATTTATAAGAACCGAGCATCCGCCAAGCCAGTTACATGAGTCAATGATTAGGAATGCTTATTTTGCTTAGCATCCGGTGAATTATGGATTTGTCTTGTCCAGTCCTCACTTCAGGTCCAGGCTTTGGTTCTATTTTCAGATTTCCAAGAATTGACCAACCTCCTTTTGACCTAGAAAAAGGTTAATGAGCCTGAGAGTTTCTAGGAACTGATTGCATTTCTAAGCATCATTTGACTCATGACCGACTCTAGCATTTCCTAGAACTGATTAGATTTCCAAGAATTTGACCTTCAAGAGGTCAATAAACTTTCGACTCTTCCGTTTCCACGAACTGACTCTATTTTTATATTTTGAAGAATTGTAATATGTTACCCCTAGAATCCAATGAACTTTGGTTCAATTTTTAGACACCACGCTGCGATTTATACAAGAAAAATGTGTTCTTGACTTGAGTATCCACCAGAACAAGTTTCAGCTTGTCAAATACTCACCTTGACCTACTTTTAGACAACTATTTGAGTTTGACTCAATTTAGTCAATACAAGAGCCATTTATCCCCTGACCTACTTTTTAGCATAGACAATAAATAGCCTGTCACTCTTCTTCTTTCCACCAACTGATTCTATTTTTAGATTTCTAAGAATTATAATATGATACCCTATAGGTCAATAAGCTTTGACCTTAAAAACGTCAATGAACTTTGGTTCTACTTTTAGAATTCATGTCTCTTATCCCTGATCCACTATTAAAGGTAAAGAAACTTTGAGGTTTTCAAGAAATTGTTCTATTCCTAGATTTTCAAGAATTGTAATGACACCCCTAGGGGTCAATGAACTTTGATTTTGGAAATATCAGTGAACTTTGATTCTACTTTTATAATTATAAGAATTGTAATACGACACGCGTAGACTGTAATAAACTTTAACCTTAAAGAGGTAAATGAACTTTGGACCCTCTTGCGTCCATGAACTTGTTCTATTTTTAGAAGAATTGTAATATGATACCACCAATACACGTTGACCTTGAAAGGATTAATGAATTTGGCGGACTTTGGTAACAACGTCAAATCTGGCCCACATGACCTTGAGACATGGGCAACAGTAAAGCGGCCCGGTGGTACGGTAGCTATGCTACTCAGACACACACGCACACACGCTCACACGGTCACACGCACACCAGCACACACGCACGCACACACGCATACACGCACACACGCACACACGCACACACCCACACACGTACACACGCACACACGCACACGCACACGCACACACGCACACACGCACACACGCACACACGCACACACGCACACACGCACACACGCACACACGCACACGCACACACGCACACACGCACACACGCACACACGCACACACGCACACACGCACACACGCACACACGCACACACTCACACACGCACACACGAAAACACGCACACACGCACACACACGCACACACGAACACACGCGCACACGCACACACGCGCACACGCACACACGCACACACACAAACACACACGCACGATGATAAAATAGATATAAAGGTTAAAAAGGAAGCTAACAAAAATATTATTATTAATATTTTTAACAGATATATAATTGTTGCAAGAGTTTCACGTCATAAACATCGTTAATTCCTATTGAGCTTTCAGAAACAGTCACAGTAACGGAATTGCAAAATTTTACCTGTAAGCTTTAAATGGTTATTTTTACTTCATACATTCTTTGTAATACGTACTAAAGAAAATTTTCAAATTTAGCAAATTTTGTCTACGCAGCAATTTAAAATGTGTTATAAAGGACAATAAGAGGGAATAGACACATTTACTTTAGAAACACTTTTACTAAAATGCTTCAACAATTACATTTAGTTTTATTATACTTTATGCAACTTCTTGTTTGGAACAGTCACTAGAGGAATGAATGCCATTTTTTCGTTACATTAGCTTGAGTTTTTTATTTCCCGTAACTTTGAAATTTTAAAGGTTTACTTTAATAGTACAGTTTAAAAAAATTCGGTATTAATGAGTAAAATACATAAAAAAAATTTTTTTACGCGGCGAAACGATAAGGATGATAGTTTTTCCTTTTAATTGAAATGTAAACCACCGACTTCTGTTAGTTCCGAGGTACTTGTTTTTGTTAGACTGCATTAACCTTAATTGAACTATTAATGCACCGTATCAATTACATATTTAACGTGTTCCATTTCCTTTTCATTAAGCGTAAATATAAGCAATAAAGTTGTCGTAAGATGCGATGAAACTAAATTTAACTTTAGACATTCGTTTTTGATGCTTGTGTATGAAAAAAATTAGTTTAGCAAGCCATTATGCAGGGAATGTATTAAACTATAATTTTTCTTATTCCGTTTAGTTTTACAATAATTTGAACGAAAGTTTGAGATTTTCAATTTTTTTGGGCTTTGTTATTGTTTTACAAAAGACTTTCATTAGGAAACTTGTTTAATATTTAATAAAGGTTTTTTTTAATGAAATTAGCTAGTTGTAAATAGATCTTAACCAAAATTTGATACATCCGAGATATTTTAAAAATAACTCTAAATCATTACAGCGATTGATTAAAATCATAATAATAATAAAAATAATAATAATAATAATAATAATAATAACAATAATAATAATAATAATAACAACAGCGATCACTGTCCAATCCTTATCTCTACGGGATTTAAAAAACGAAATTACAACATCTCAAGGAGATGGTTAACAAATAAAGCCATCTGGGAAATATACAGGCAAGAAGTAAACATAGACCAAAAAGTATCGGAAAGCATAGATGAAGAAGTACAGGAGCTCACGGCTAAAATCCTTTATGCCGCCAAAAAGAGTATTCCACGTAGCTCTGGAAAAATCAGGAACACTTGTGTTCCGTGGTGGAATAAAGAAGTCATCGAAACAATCAAAACCAAGCGAAAATTGTTCAATGTCTTCAAAAGGTCACCAACACAAGATAACCTGATCAACTATAAAAAAAACTATCTTAAATAGCAAAAGATCATCTTGGCAAAAATATATCTCCTCTATTAACGCTAAAACACACCCATCGGAGGTTTGGACTAAAGCCAAACAAATTATTAGAAAACCTCCGGCAGCCATGTCCGAAATGTTGGTGATTAATGACCAACACATCTCGAGCCCTGAAGAACAAGCAGAAGCATTTGCCAGTTTCTTTGAAAACATTAGCAGCTCGCGCTGCTATAGTGAAACGTTTTTAAAAACCAAACATCTATCCGAGAAACAGCTGAATTTTGGTAGCAATTTAGTACAAGACTACAATGAACTATTCTCTATAGAAGAGCTGGAAACAGTCCTCAAATATAAAAAAGATAAATCACCGGGTCTCGACGATATTACTAACTGTATGCTTCAAAACCTCCCGCAAACAGGAAAAGAAAAATTACTAAATATATTCAACAAAATTTACACCAGAGCAACATTCCCCCAAGACTGGCTTAATGCAATCATTGTCCCCATACTAAAACCCAACAGAGACATGACTAACCCAAGTAGCTACAGACCTATCTCCTTATGTAGCAACATAAGTAAACTGTTTGAGACAATGGTGAATGCCAAGCTAATGACGCTCCTATAATTAAACCAACTAATCTCCTCTCATCAAACTGCCTTCAGGAAACAACATTCCACAATCGATTACCTGGTATACATAGAAAACTATATTATTGAGGGGTTCAGAAAAGTTGAGCATACCGTAGCAGTCTCATTCGATTTAGAGAAGGCCTATGACACAATATGGCGATTCAATATAATGGAACAACTGTATAACTGGGGCATACGGGGAAATTTACCCAAACTAATCAGTAGCTTTCTGAGTAACAGAAAATTTAAGGTAAGAATAGGCACCGTTTTTTCAGAAACACACGCACTGGAAAACGGCATTCCACAGGGATCGGTACTAAGTGTATCTCTGTTCCTCATAGGTATCAACCAGATACTTAATAACATTGATGAACCCATCGAGATGTGTTTATATGCAGATGACCTACTGATCCTCTTCCAAGGGAGAACAACGGAGAATGTTCACAAAAAACTACAGAGTGCTATTAACAAAATTACGGACTTTGGAAGTAAAAGAGGTTTCACTTTTTCAAAAGACAAAAATAAGGCAATACACTTCTGCCGATTAAGATCAGAGCACGATCACCCCAACCTTTATATTAATGGGACACTGATTCCTATTGTCCCACATATGAAAATATTAGGAGTTACTTTCGATGCAAAGTTATACTTTAAAGAGCACGTTAAATCAATCGTAGAATCTTGTAAAAAACGATTAAATGTCTTACGATGCATGACAAATAAAAACTGGGGTTCATCACGAAGAGCACTGCTTATGCTATACAAAGCATTTGTATTATCGCTCATCGACTATGGATGCATAATTTATTCGTCAGCACGGCCTTCAACGCTTAGACCATTAAATAGTGTACATGCCTATGGCATAAGGCTTGCAATAGGTGCATTCTGCACTAGTCCACATACAGCTCTTTTTGCAGACACTTCAATACCACCGTTACACATTCGATACCACCAGTTCTTACTCAACTACTATGCTAAAGTACTGGTTTTACAAAACCATCTCAATCATGAAATCATAAACAGTGATACCTACGAAAAATACATGGATAGACCAACAATAGTCAGGTCCACCCTTGTTAGAGCAATAGATATCATAAATAACACCTATAACATAGAAGAACTGTTTACCAAAGAACTACTACCGGAAGCATCAATTAAAACAGAAATAACGAAACATAAAGAAAAAATCAAGAACTACGTACTAAGCAAGTGGGAAAAAGAGTGGAATAACACGAACACGCAGTTATCCAAAATCAAAAATAATATAAAGCCGTGGAAAACAGAATGCAACCTTGAAAAACCATTAGAAGTGGCACTAACAAGAGCTCGCATTGGACACAGTGACCTCACCCATGCCCATTTGCTGAATAAAAGAGAGCGAAATATATGCAACATCTGCAAAACAAATTTAAGCATGGAACACATATTGGTAGAATGCACAATGTACAAATCTATTCGTGAAAAACTAGGACTTAACAGTACATTTAAAGAAATATTTATAGATGACAAGGGACATATCATGTTGCTGACACAATTCCTGAAAGAATCAAAACTAATAAGAAATTTATGATAACTATTAATTAACCATAAAATAGGGAAGTATTGGCAGATGACCATAGCAGTCTTGCCACAATCAAAAAAAATAAATAAATAAAAATAACAATAATAATAATAATAATAATAATAATAATAATAATAATAATAATAATAATTGAATTGAATTGAATTTTATTTTTTTTATTATATAACTGTTGTCTATAAAATATAAATATATAAAATGAATTTGTAATTGTGTAATATAAATTGAACATATTATAGATGATAGCAATAATAATTCTATAATGAAAGTAAACAATGGAAAAAAAATCGAAAAATAACAAAGAAGTCATAATAATAATAATAATATATTTACTACCATTACATCAGTATATATATTCTTTAAGTTTACTTACTGGCACTTTTCCCATAAAAGAGACTTGCAATCAACGTTCATTTTTGGTGCTATCTGTGAATGAAGTTCTGGCAACCCGTGCAACAGTGTGGCCCTCACACCTCCAGTCTACACCAATTTCAAATATACAACTTAACCGATGGATATGTTGAAACTAATCACTCGTGCAAACAAAAGCTCGCTTATCACAACGCGTCTACAGCCGGTTTCCAGGGTAAGGCGACCCTTAAAGCTGTAGGAAATGCGTTACTACGATACGAACCCAATCTATCGTTAAACGTAGAGCACCGACTTTTCCCCACCGCCAGGTGGTTTTCAAATACTGCTTACGCTACGATCGTGAATAGAGGCCGCCACTGACACATACTCATCCAGACTATCGGATTACGACAAACCAGCGGTCGACATGTTGCGTGTACAAATAAATATACTACAAATATATCCACATACGAAGATGCGTCACAAGAATCTGGCACAGTCCACATGCCGCAACAACAAGAAACCCATCAAGGTTCATGTTCACTACCTCTAACATTCACCCAGTTCTCCACGAACAATATTCCAGTGTACTGAAGAACCATGCGATCCTAATTATACACTGCCACGAACACGTTTCAAACGTCAGCCTTTTTTTTTAAAAACGCAATGTCAAAGCTAAAATAACAAGGTTATTCGAGTTTTCGAAGTCCTGCCGAGACGAAATTTGCTCAATTTGAAGATTTTACTTAACACGTATTACAAAGAATGAATAAATTAACTAAAAACATTTAAAGTAATCTTTTATTAGCTTCAAACCATCACCTCATCGCTTTTCTTTTTTAATCGTTTTATATTACGAGAGTTATTGTCATTGCTCAAAAAATTTGAAACTGAACTGAAACCGAAAACATCCAGTTTAAGGTCCCCTCGGTCCAAAAAAGTGGTTTGTGTATCAATATGTGTGTGTATGCAATTTTGTCGAACTATTGCTTTTGGTTGAACACCGAAATTGGTTCGATCTTAGTAAAGGGTAAACCTCTTTTTTTTAATTCAATAAACATTTACAAGCATTCCAGCTTAAGTAGTTTTAATTTGCATCCCTTTCTCTTGAGAGCTACCGGCCATTAGCACTTATAGTGACACGTTATTAGAGTTATACACCATTCTTAGAATACTATGTTTTAAATTGTACGTACTAAAATTCTCGAAGGTAGAAAAGTTTTTAGAGTCGGCCGGCTTAACCTTAGGATGCACAAACCGGGCCCCTCAGGGAGATTCTAGTTACTCATAATTGGCTTAAAATAATTTCAATCGGCTTGACTATTCAGATATGCACTAAACACGTCTGCATTCCACACACACTTGATTAAAAACACATTCAAGTGTATTTAGAAATCGAAAAATAAATGTTTTTCCTTAGTGCCCCGTATTTGCATAAACCAGGCTTCCGAAGCCCGTGTACAACTAGTTCCCATAAAACCAGTTTCAAGGCTGATAGTTCTTACAATTTGTCACGCACTGCTGCGCGGAATTGTACGTTAGGGTGGGCCGAAAAAATTTATTTTTGAATTGAGTGTACGGGTAGCGGAAAAAAGTTGCCTTACGCCAAAAGTAGCCTGTAGAAACAAAATTTGCGTACTAGCCCAATAATTAAGGGTCCCCCGGGGGGCACAAAATTTTTTTTTTGTTTTTTTTTAACTGAGGTAGCAACTAAAGGTAACCTTATAGTAACAGTATTTCCAGAAAAAAAATAAGCGTACTAGCCCAATAATTAAGGGTCCCCCGGGGAGCCCAAGGTTTTTTTTTTGTTTATTTTAGCTGGGGTAACAACTAAAGGTAACCTTATAGTAACAGTATTTCCAGAAAAAAAATGAGCGAACTATCCCAATAATTAAGAGTCCCCCGGGGGGCCTAAAATTTTTTTTTGTTTCTTTAACTGAGGTAGCAACTAAAGGTAACATTATAGTAACAGTATTTCCAGAAAAAAAATGAGCGTACTAGTCAAATAATGAAGGGCCAAAATATTTTTTTTGTTTTTTTAACTGGGGTAGCAACTGAAGGTAACCTTATAGTAACAGTATTTCCAGAAAAAAAATGAGCGTACTAGCCCAATATTTAAGGGTGCCCCTGGGGCCCAAAAAAGTTTCTTTTTTATATAATTTAACCGGACTAGCCACGAAAAGGTAAGTATGTTACTAAATTTATTATGTCACAAAAACTATATTTCCTAACTTACTATTTGAAAATATTATTTTTCAGTGTAATAAACGCTACTATTCTATTTTATAGACGCTGATTCTGGCTCTGTGTTTCTATCGTCGATATAGGTCAATATATTAATATACGCTTGCGCCGCAACGGTTAACTTGTGTTTTATTTTAATCTCTCATTACCTACTCTAGTCAGTGCATTGTGCCACGTGTTTGGCTAAGTACATACTTTGTTTTGTGGAGTTAAAGTGCATTTCGTGATAGAAAATAACCCAGCTGTTATTTGAAACATTCGCGTATAGTTACTTTGTGTTATATTTTTATTAAAAACTTAAGTAATGGCAGTTGATATTTCAACTTGCAAATGCAAAGACATTAATTCGTGTAAATGTGAGAAATCAAGAAAAATACCTGAAAGGGAATTTAATTTCCTAATCGATCAACGAACTGATAGACAAATAGTTATTGGCCGCGTTGATAAACATATTTCCAAAAAATTGACAGAGCAGCAAAACAGAAAAAATAAGCAAGCAAGTAAAACACCTATTCAAACAGAAGAACTCATTGCAGGCACTAGTGGCTTACAAATAAATACAAACATTTATCCAAATCAAAATGAAACCAGTTTCTCGTCCAGTGAAAGCACAGAGGAAATGGACGACCAGGAAGAAAAAGAATTTTCATGGAGCTATGACCTATCAAAAACTCGTAAATTAAAAAAATGTGAAGCAGATGTAACTCAAATGAGAATCACTTTAGTTCATACTGCTAAAGCCGCAGATTTAACTGGAGTTTTAAATCGCTCTGCTGCAAAAATAGCGACTGCTGTTTTAGAAGACATGAAAATAGTGTGCAAGGAAAAAAGTGCAAAAGTTGTTAATAAGAATAAAATTAGAAGAGCATTATTTAAAAACAGAAATGAGTTAAAAACCAATTGGAGTAACAATAAAAAGAATAAATGTCTGGAAGCAATATACTTTGATGGGCGAAAAGATCAAACGATTGTTGACCTAAACGGACATAAAATTAAAAAAACTAGAGGAGCATATCTCATTTATTCAAGAACCAGGTAGTCAGTACTTTGGTCACATATCTCTTACTACATCTTCTAAGGCAACTAATATTGGGAGTAGCATATTATCCTTTATGAACCAAAATGACGTTGATCTGACAAATCTACATGTTATCGGTTGCGACGGTACTAATTGTAACACAGGTTGGAAAGGAGGTGTTATACGTTTTATTGAAACTCTGTTAGGTTTGTATTAGTTTATAGTTTACTTAAGTAGATAGCTTTCGCAATATAAATACAAACATAACTTCTTTTTAGGTAAACCTTTGCAGTGGGCTGTATGTTATTTACACGCAAACGAGCTTCCCTTAAAGCATCTCTTGCAATAACTGGACGACGGGCACACCAAAGGTCCATATCAATACTCAGAAGAAATTGGTTGTTTACTTGGAGATTGCGAGAAACGCCCAATTCTTTCCTTTCAGAAAATTGAAACTTCTTTGCCCGATATAAATTGCAAGGACTTAAGTACAGATCAGCAGTATTTATTTAAAATCTGTAAGGCTGTTTCAGATGGTATTTGCCCCGAAACTCTTGCAGAAACACACCTAGGAAAGTTATCTCATTCAGCTGGTTGACTACTGCCAATCGTGTGCTGAGATTATATGTTTCAGTAAGTGAATCTTCTACCAACCTTAAACTGCTTGCCGAATTTGTTATGAAAGTTTATTCAACAATGTGGTTTTTAACAAAAGCAAAAACATATTTACAATTTGGTGCTCGACATTTATGGCAAACAATTTATCTTTCAAGGCAATTTCCTGAAACTGTCAAAGTAGTTATTGACAAAGTTATTTTAAACAACGCATTTTATGCACATCCTGAAAATATTTTAGTCCCGATGTTAGCCGATGAGAGAAAGCATATAAGAGAACTAGCAGTAAGGCGAATTTTAAAAGCTAGAAATAAGAAACCAGACAGTAATCGAGTTTTTAGAGTTCCGACCTTAAATTTCGAGGCTCAAGACTATATTGATCTAATCAAGCGGACAGAATGTACTATCACAGAACCTCCTTTAACGGTGGGAGTGAAAAATGAAGAACTGCAAATATTTATAAGCCAAGCAGACCACTTCTCTATAAGGTTCGGCAAATTTCCCTGGAACACGCAAGCGGTTGAAAGGTGTGTAACGCTTGTTACAGAAGCTGCATTAAAAGTTTGCAGTGAGGAAGCAAGAAATGGTTATATAGTAGCAAAATTAGATGCCAGATCTTCTTTACCAGCCTATGACAACAAGGCTCAATATTATTCAAGCAATTAGGTAAAAAAAATCAGTTTAAAATAATGAAAATGTAATATAAATGCAATTTAAAGTAATGCAAATGTTTTGTTTTTTAATTTGAGTATGAACTCAAGCTGAGAGTTGTTCATTTTTTTACTTTACCTACTATAGCGTCTTAATAAAATAATAAAATATATTGGTCTTGTAAAGACACTTGCTTTTTCGAAGTATACTAATAAATATATATTTTAGGCCCCGGGGCACCCTTAAATAATGGTCAAGTACGCTCATTTTTTTTCTAGAAATATTATTAATTTAAGGCAACTTTTTGTTGCTACCGAAGTCAAAAAATAATAAAAAAAATATTTTGGGCCCCCAGGGCACCCTTAAATATTGGGCTAGTACACTCATTTTTTTTCTACAAATTACT
Organism: Vesta saturnalis; assembly: GCA_036346205.1. Lineage (NCBI taxonomy): Eukaryota > Metazoa > Arthropoda > Insecta > Coleoptera > Lampyridae > Vesta > Vesta saturnalis. The sequence continues at coordinate 643,267 of JARFJB010001564.1, forward strand.
TATAACATAAGGCAACTTTTTATTTGTACCCCTAAATAAGTATCTCAAAAAAATTTTTTTTCGTGTTTTTCGGCCCACCCTATTGTACGTGTCTGTGGAAATTGAAACCTGCAGTACTGCTGGATGTATATAAGTAGGCGTAGCTGATTTTCATTCAGTTGTAATGAAAGTTGCATTGAGTAAACTTGTGAAACACATATGACAATGGCGTCAACAAAAATGTGAAAAGTGTAGGATCTGGTAACTGCGTCTATGAAGAAATATTGTCTCAGTAGGCAGCTGAAAGTGATGATCTGCCTTCTGTAGAAAGTGATGTGTCAGAAGCAGGAAATGATGACACAGAAGACACAAATTTCGAATTGGTTTCTGACGAGTATTCTGGATCGGGTTCTGATGATGTTGACGATAATTCAGAGGATGATGTTGACGATATTGGCAATTCTTCAACGAGTGGTTACATTGCTCCAAGTGGTCTGGATTGGAGTTTGGGACCTCCAGCAAAAAATAAAATTCAACCATACAATATCATTCGACGTGCGACAGAACTAGCAAGAAAACGTGTGGCTGCAACACCAAACGAAGCGTTTCAGTTATTTGTAACTCCAGCTATTGTAAACTGTACTAATTTAGAGGGGAGACGTGTTTACGGAGCAAAAGAAAAACCATGGAAAGATTTAACTTTAGTTTACTTATTCATGCGGAAGTTGACAGAAACTTGGATGTTCCTGCAAGAGAACTATTTTGTAGTGAATTTGCTAATCCTATACACCGAGCCACAATATCCATATTCCTCTTTGAGGAAATACGAAGCTTGTCAGATTTGACGACAAGACAACCCGGAATGCGCGTTTGGAAACCGATAAGTTAGCAATGGTGTCTCATGTTCGGGATTTATTCATTCAGCAATGCAAAAAGCGTATTACCGGATAATAATGTAACCATTGATGAACAATTCGTTGGGTTTAGAGGTAGATGCAGATTCGTTCCATATATTCCAAGTAAACCGGCAAAATATGGACTTAAAATATTTTGAATGTCTGAATGTGTGAACTCTGTTTATGCTCTAGATGGCTTGGTTTATGTTTGTCGCCAGTCCGGAGAACCCCCACATAAAAACCTGGGGCTTGAAGTAATGGAAACTCTTGTGCATGGCATTCATAATGATGGTCTCAATCTCACGATAAACAACTTCTTCACGAGTGTTCCGCTAGCAATTTATCTGTTATAAATGATAAAAACATTACTGTTGTGTGTACACTACGTCAGAATAGGTGTGACATTCCAAACAAAATGAAAGCCTCAAAAGCTGTAGGTTGCTCTTCATTGTTTTGCTTTCGAAATAACGTATTCATGGTAAGTTACGCACGTAAAAAGAACAAATGCGTAAATGCACCACGCCGCATCTGTCAAGATGACGCTAAGAGGAAGCCTGAAATCATCACTCATTATAATAAAACAAAGGGCGGTGTTGACGTTATGGAGCAAATGGTGTCGACATACACGTGCAAGAGGGAAAGTAAACGATGTCCCATGACATTTTTCTTCAACGTCATTGATGTTGCAGCTCTTAACGCATATATAGTCTTTACGAAGGAACGTCCAAACTACAACATAGGAGTGACTCACAAAACCAAATTGTTTTTTAAAATTTAGCGAAGGAACTAGTAATACCACATATGCAGAGATCTACTAACCCTAACCTACGGCGTACTGTACGGGAGCATCTAAGCAGATTTATTGATATCTCTGGTCCGCCAGCCGCTCAAACAAGTGCAACAATTAAGAGAAAGAGATGCTCAGTGTACCCCGCAAACATTGATCGTAAAAGCACAATGATATATATCAGTTGTAAAAATAATATCTGTAATGAGGGTAGTATTAGAATGTACAATAAATGCTTTTCTAATCCCTAAAAAAATTTTAAACAATAAGGTTCACTTTCATATTTAATCTCACGTTTGTAATGTATATGATTTTATATAACGGGTCTCAGAAGTCCGGACTATGTAAATGCCGATATTTTATTGGTTAAGCATCCTAAGGTTAATTTAATAATTGTTATAGATTGTGTGTTCAGTTTATCAAAACTGAAAAAAGGTAGCTATAATTTTGTTGAAATTATAATATAATTGTTCACATAACTAAATGCAAAAATTTCTAATTGAAGCGTCATCAACTTTTGAATTTTTTTCTCGTGATACATTTTTTTAATTTTTTAAAAAATTAAAAAAATGTATTGAAAGGTTGAATTACAAGAAAACGCAATTTAAATCCCCGAATGTTGTTCCGTACAAAATTTTATTGCTAAACCGGGCACTACATACTACTATCAGGCTTACAGTGCTTGCAAAGCAGCTACAACCCTCATGGTTAAAATAAATGGCTAGACCAATAAATTCAAACTTAACTCTGTTTTTCAACGTAGGCACTCAGATCTAAACCACAAAAGGTAAGGTAGCGTTTGTGTATGTCGTATCTTACTAGAAAACATGGAATTTATTTAAGTAAAAGATACTTGCTAGTATCAGTAAAATCGAGACCCCTTCGTAACTTTTAAGTGAAAAATATTTTTATATACTGCATAAAAAGTGTTAAAAATGACTTTCTTCTGTAATATTCTACGCCATAGTTTTGCGTATAGGAAACTTTGTACAGTTTTAGGTGGAATGTCTGGGAAGTGAAGTATATTTGCGTCTAGAACATCCTTCATGCATTATTTGGAGGAGTATTTAAAACAATTATTTAATATTTAAAAAAACTTTTGGGTTTTCATATAATGAAATGAATAATGAAAATGACTTTTTCCAAATATAAAGTGAAACCAAAGAGTAAAAGAAAACAATTATTTGGTGAAACTGCAAAGTTTACTCGAGCAAATGAGTCCTGACTCATATTAAATCTACCATATTTTTTAGGCAATTATGCGCTCGAAAATTTAAACTATCACAAATGAAATCATGTAACCAGTGTTTATTACAAAAATATTCCTAAAATCTCTGCATAATAAATTATGTTAAAGTTTATCTGGAGCGTCAAGTTACAAAAACAAATATGACCTTTGGACTTAATCAAAATTTTAAGGTGGCACCTAATAATAATATTATATTATATTCCAGTTACTTTTCCGGATGTTAACTTGACAGGTAATTATTATTGTGATTTATCCATATTGTTTAAAGACGTTATCAGATTGTATAATTTTAATATATTACCAGGAAATTGAGATTAAACGTCACTAATAATGAAACTATTATTTCTAAATTGATACTAGACATAGACTTGCACTATTCTTATAATCATAACTTCTAGTATGCATTCCGTTTTTCGAATTGTTGGAAGAATGAGCTAGTTATAAACGCTACAAAAAATAATACTGTTGGAATTTGTAGTGATTAAGGCCTAAAAATTTTAAATTTTTTTTATGTACATCAAAAGTTAATTGAATCTCTAATTTAATAAATAATGATATTCTGTCCAAATATGCCAGGTTTTAGAAAGTGATGTATGATGTGAAATCGCATTGTCACATGCAACTGACATGCAAGTCGTCATCATATTCAACGATTAGAAATCAATTGAACATAAACGCATTTTATTTTCAACCACCGAAATTTGACGCTAGATTGTGAACTTGCTCTGTACCAAACTTGACCTTGACCAAAAACATCAACATCGGGTGACTGACGTTAATGGATGTCATATTTCAAAAGATACAATTTAAAAATTTTTGCATGTTCATTACAAACAACGGTTTCAGCCATAAGGAAGTATAACCACAGATGTATAGTGTATACATCTTTGTTGGAATAACTATTGATATTCAACATAATTTCGCTTTTTATTTTCGTTTTAGGCAAGTGTAAGGTTATTTAAATGTTTTGATTATTATCTAATATGAACAGAATTTTAATCGACATTTTCTGTCGTCGGTGGCTCCATCTATCTTCACGTTATTTCATCAATATCCGTCACATATGAATCAAATTTATAGAGGTAAAATCAAATGAATATTAATTATAAACCATATGATAAGTTTATTTCTTTGAAAACTAGAATAATACCCATTTTGTATAAAATACAATGTGTGGCACATACAGAGATATAAATGAGGGGTTCTCAAACGAGTAGTGAACTGCAATCGATCCGAAAATTGACTTTTTTGAAATAATGACACAACCATTTTAGGTTTTTTTGAATTTTTACTAACAAAAGCTTAATTTTGAAGGTATATTGTAATAATCGTATATTTTAACTTCCAGTAAGTCAAATAATATGATGCAAGAAGTAAGCACGGAAAAGAATCATTTTTAATCATTGTCAGAAGCTTGCGTTGTCTTTCTGAGTAAGGTCCTAATAGATTTGATTGTTTATAAATTGTGCAAGAATATACTCTGTAAAGGAAACGAATATGCGGACATTATTAAACAAAGTTAAAGAGTATTCTGTACGGTTAGTGGGCAAACTGTGCATTATAATCTCAGATCATACAAATGAATTTACTTCAGGAAAATGGCAACAAGTGCTAAATGAAATTGGAACGAAGTGAAAGTGATATCAGTATGGCGTGGAAAGATTAATGAGGGAACTAGGATGGTTCTTTAGGAGCTATTGTAAGTGGGATCATACATATTTGACTACTTCCATGAAACAAACAGAAATATTCCCACGAATGGTAGTATTGGGTTTAAACCAATGGAACTACTAACTGTAAAAAAGTTTTGTTTGGGAGGGGAAGATTGAAAACCAATATGAAGAAAGGAAGACAAAACACGACGAAGAGAAGTCGAAAAATCAGCAAAGTATGTTTCTGAGAGTTAACGTTACGCAGAACACACCACATATCTTCAGGTCTGAGTTGGGAATGCAAGACATTCTTTCATTAATTGTCAGACCGTTTGAGGTAGTAAAAGAAGCTTGTACAAATGCTTATAGATTGACGATCTGAAGAATGTGAAAATCCATGGAGTGCATAACGTAGTCAATTTGAAGAACGGGTCGGCTAAAAAGTAATTCATGGTAGACTCTAGCTAACGACATACCTTTTTATCATATTTTTAAATACTGAGTTATTATTAGTTCATATCTGTTGATCACTTTTTCTTGTGTTTATTAAACAGTTTATGTTACAAGAACAAGGAGGGTGTATTGTAATAGGATATACTGACGAAGATAACTGTAAGTGTTATCGAAACGTTTAGATTGTAAATTTAAAATACACCATTAAAAAAAACAAAAAGGATAAGTATTTTATTATGTGTAATAATGGTGAAAGTATACGTTGCCATGTAGTCTTGGGAATACTTTTAAGTTTCCCGCCACGTAACTTTCATTTAAGTTGGTACTTCTGTCCTTTTATAATTGATAATTCCCTTATCTCAACACATTTGGTCATTTTCAAATTTCAAAAGAACGTTTTTCGTCATGGTCCAGTTTTACATTAATTGTAAGTTTTCTAGTTATAATTATTTTATTAAATCTAACTTAAATTATTTTAGCACATCCTGTTAAGACCCATTCTTACATTTTGCTTATGTTTAACTCACATAATCCGCATTCGTCCCATGTTACATTTTAGCAAATAAATATTGTAAGTTTTAAGACTGTTATAAAACTTTGTAATTCTGACTTTAGACTTAGTCCCGATGGAGAAATAAAATTATTTCGAAATACCTACGTAATGGAATTTAAAATTTTTTAAACTATCAGTTATATATAATATTATATATATATATATATATATATATATATATATATATATATATATATATATACATATATGTATATATTTGGATAGGTATACTAGACGATCACCTAATCGAACCTATCCATTTTCCTCATAGACTTACTGGCGTATTCTATTTAAATTTTTGAGAGAAGATTTGCCAGAATTGTTTGACGACGTACCCTTAGATGCTAGAATGAACATGTATTTCATGCATGGTGGTGCACCACCACATTCTACAGGAAACGTCAGAGAATTTTTAAATGCATGGTTTCCTGGACGCTGGATTGGACGAGGAAGTGAAGTACGGTGGCCGGCATGATCGCCAGATTTAAACCCATTGGATTTTTGTGTGGGGTATCTGAAGACTCGTATCTATTCTGTTCAAATTGATAACCGAAAGCAACTTTGGAATCGCATACAGATGGCATGCGATGAGATTAGGGCTATGCCACAAATTATTTGTTCCCAGCTAATGTTCTCAACCCAATTGTCCTTTACCAGAACCTTATTTATGTTATTCAGGGTTGAGGTTGTTTATTTTCTTTTGTTAGACCTTCTTATCCCAATATACATTTTATAGAATTGTGGATCTTGTCTATTTTTAATGCATGAAACAAGTGAGGAGGCAAGATTGGCTGTAATCTATTTATAATGATCTTAAGGGATAAATTTATATTCCTAAGTTTTGAGCAAGTAATGGTAATTTCGCAAGTAATAATATTGTATTCCAACCATTTCTCCATGTGTATGCTCATCATCGTTTTTCATGAGCCGATTCCAACAAAAGATGCAAGTTCTTTATGCCTTGAGCCTTGTGTTATATGGTTCGAATAGATTACAAGACCTTTGCATACCATCGTCGTGGTCTTCCATTTTGTCGAGTTTTATATTAATTGTAAGTTTTCTAGTTATAATTATTTTATTAAACCTAACTTAAATTACTTTAGCATATCATTTTAAGATCCATTCTTACATTTTACTTATATTTAACTCACAATCCGCATTCGTCCCATGTTACATTTTGGCGAATACACACCAATCATTAATATTGTAAGTACTGACTTTAGTAAATTTTAGATTTAGTCTCGGTGAAGAAATAAAGTATTTCGAAATATCTATAACAATGTAATTTTAAATTTTTGTAAAATTATCAGTCCGTTTTAGAGCCTATACCCAAAGTTTTCCTAATATATTGTATTTCAAACGAAGTGGGTCAAATTACTTCTTTTAGTGCTATGATATATATATATATATATATATATATATATATATATATATATATATATATATAATTATACAAGATACAGATTTGGTTAAATTAGATGAATTACTCCTAAGGATTAGTGAAATTATAGGACACTCTCCAATTTCCAAATTTCTTCTATACTGTTTTTATGAGACAAGATGTAACAACTCAACATATCAAACTTTTCAGTATTAGTAAATAAAGCCATGTTTGACACAAAAATATTCTGGAACGAATAATTTTTAAGTGACATTAAATTCCATTGTGTTTTTATGTTTCACGGCCTACTTATTGTTAGAGTCTTTAATAAAATACATTTTTTAAATTTTCTTTGTTCTTTTGAAAAATAGATAGTACATGTGCTACATCATTGTAAAGAGGATAAAAAACACGATCAATTATTTCAAAGCCGACTTGTCGTTCCATAAGAAAAATTTAATTTAGGGTTGAAACTAAAAATAGAAAGTGCAAAAAAATCCAAATTGATATTTAAATTCTGCATAAAAAATATCTTAAGAAAGTGCAAATAAAATTTATATGTCTAATACAACAAAAAGATATTACATTACAAGAAAAAGAAATTTGACATTTTTCTTTTCTTGCCATAAGTCTTAAAATACATGGAAATTTGGAAATTGGAGAGTGTCCTATAATTTCACTAATCCTTAGGAGTAAATCATCTAATATTTTTCAAAAGAAAAAAATTTCTTTCAGGCGATTTTAAGTTATTTAGTTTTTAAATACTTGTTTTTATTATAATAAAGTTCACAAATTAAAAAATTTTTAAACAAAAAGATGAGAAAAAATTAAAATTGTGTGAAAGTGACTAATAACTTAATTTCAAATTAATCAAGAAACAAAGAAAATGAACACAAATTTCCCTTTCAGCAATAACGAGTAAGTCCTCCGTGGGCTTCAATGACAGCTTGGCAACGTCTTTGCATGCTGGTTATAAGTTTTCTTGCGGATTCTGTTGCCAGAGTTGTGGAAGCAAATTTCTCAATTGTTCCATTGTTTGTGGTTGAAGATTATGATGATCCAAAGCTCTCTGCAACTGATCCCAAGCATGCTCTATTGGATTTAAATCAGGCGATAGAGCAGGTAAAGCTAAATGAGGAATTCCATTGGTTTCAATTGCATCCATAACTGCCATGGATCGGTGTGGACGAGCTTTATCGTCCAAAAAAAGGAAACCAGGGCCCCCAGCAGCATGAAACTGGCGCAACTCTGATTCAAGTATTCTTCTGAATTCATGCTTCCCGGAATAACCAGCAAGTCGGTACGGCCATCATAACAAATGCCTCCCCATACACAAACAGTGCCTCCTCTGAAATACTTCGATTCATCAGTGAACAGTACCATCTTCCACTCTTCTGTCCAATTGACATGCTCTCTTCCCATTCTAACCTATGTTCGCGAGTCAATGGTACACCTCTAAAAAGTCGTCTAGAGCGTTAATGGACAGCCCATAAACGTCCTCTGACAGTTTCAGCTGATATTAATGTTCCTGTGGCTTCTGCGAGCCTCCTACTCAACATTTGACATGTGCTCAAAGGTTGCATAAATGGTGGCATATCGGTCTTTAGCAGGGTAGTTATTGATGGGCGCCCAATTCTAGGTCTATTTCAACAGATCATGTTTCTTGAAAGCGGCTAGAAAGTCTATAAATGACACTTTGGCTAACTTGAAAAAAGTTGCTACGTCACTTTACCACTCTGTAGCAAACCAATTGCTCTATTTGCTTCGTCAGATGTTAATTTACGTCTAGACATTAGAAATTAGCAATGCACAAAATTTTGATACCAAATTTGCACAATAAGTCAACAAATTGACAAGTAAACCAAACAACAAACAATCGATTGGTTAGAACGGTTCAGAAAGGGAAGAACTCTCCACAGTCCTCTGCTTGCAATATAATGCTACATTTATCCGTATGGCATAGGTATGATAACCAGCAACTTTAATAAACTGTCAAATATGACACATTTTCAGATATATCCTTAACTTATGCCTATATATATATATATATATATATATATATATATATATATATATATATATATATATATATATATATATAAGCTGTTTGGCCAAAAACGCCCATTGCTATAACTCCGTTAGTTATCGATTTTAATAATCCAAAATGTTTTTTTTATTAACTCTGAAAATACTACAAATTTTCAGTATTACCTTTAATATCAATAAATACCAACTTTTTATTTTTAAATAGCTACCTATAATTTTTAAACTCTTTCTGACAGATTCTTTTTCTGAATTCTACGATGTGTATCAAGTTGTCATTCAAACATCAGTATCACAAATTATTTCTACTTGCGTAATTACTGTTTCAATTTGTTATTCTAATTTTTTTATAGAATATTTTGCGAATTCACTCAAATTATGAATGACAATGAGCTTACTGATGTGTGCAATAAAATTGTCTTTGCAGGAACCGCTTTCCAAATAGTGAAGTTACGGAATCATGTCAATATAGTCGACTTAGTAGTAATTTAAGAAAGTATTGAGCTTTTAAAAATCCACGCGCGAACGATGTCGCTTTCGTGGAAATTTTGATTTAGTTCTTCTTAATGTACAAGAAAATCCACAAACATTTACAAGAGAAAGTGCTGCTAACATTGGCACATCAAATGAAGTTGTACATAAGATATTAAAGAAACGTAAATTTAAACCATACGTACCTCAGAGAATGCAAGCATTAGAAATACACGATAAAGATCGAAGATTGCAATGTTGTAATTTTTGTTTAAATAAGATTCATCTAAACCAGCACTTTTATAGGAAAATAATTTGCTCAGACGAGTGCACGTTTAGTAACAACGGCATTTTAAATAGAAACATCCACCCTTATTGCAGCTAGGACAATTCTAGAATTATAGTTGAAAATAACTTCCAACGAAAATTCAATGCAAATGTATGGTGCGGTATTTTGGATGATCGATTGGTTAGACCACTTTTCATAAGTGGAACATTAAATCAAGAAAAGTACCGGTAACGTTTGACTGAAGGCACTGAATCTTTTTTAGATTATTTGCCCCTTGCAGAACTTAATAACATTTATTTTCAACAAGATGGGGCTCCCCCACATAACAGATGATACATAGGAACAAATGGATCAATTCGTTGGTCTGCATGTTCATCAGATCTTTCGTCACTTAATTTTTGGATTTGGGGATCTTAAAGATCAATTTTATATTGAATGCAACCTATGGAGTATTAAGAAGGCGCGGTCAATTTGAACAATACTTGTAAATAAATTTGTTTAATCAATCTTTACAATATATTATGTTATTATCTAACCATTAAATGCGTTGTATAAAAATTACGAATGTTTTTCATAGTACGCTCGAACATTTTGTAAAAAAGTTATCAATAAGTATTTTTATTATTTTTGGAACTAAATGTTAAGAAAAAAATAACTTAATACATATCGTTAAATTAAAAAAAAATCTCCACCAGAAAAAATAACAATACATATGTAGTCATTTAAAAATAAAAAGTTGATACATTATTGACATTAAACCCAATAATAGTTTGGGAACAATTTTTTTATTATAATATTACGATTTTTTTCATGGCACTGTCCAAAATGTCATAAAAATCCCAAATTGTAGGTAGCTATATAAAAATAAATAGTTATATTCTTTGAAATTAAAGCTAATATTGAAAACAAATTCATGCGTGCGTGCGTGCTTACGTACGTCCTTGCGTGCGTATGTGCGTGCGTGCGTACGTGCATGCGTGTGTGCGCGCTTGTGTGCTTGCTTTTCGGTAATTTCTTAAAAAAAAATGCACAAACTTAGTTTGGCCCTCGTCAAAAGGCTTTGTTTTAGGAAGATCACACATTAGTCAATTTTTAGTCAATTTAAATTATTTGAATTAAGAAATAATTTATCAAAAATCGATTAGTTTTATTATAATTTAACCTATATGATTAATTAAGAGATAAATTGTAGTGGTAAATATACCACCCTATATTAAAATAATATAATTGTATAATATAGGGATTGGTTCCAACAGTGAGTTTAGAATTTCATAGTTATTTTTTTATGGCATTAACTGACAAACTGGTGTAGAGAATGCTACTTTATTTAAAAAATTAATGCAATAACCCACCAATTTCAACTGTTGAACTAATTAAATAGTGAAAACATAAGTAATGATAGTGTTAGTTCGGGATTTGGTTGGGTTTCGTTCACAGGTGGTGATTGTGTTCAAATTAGAGTAATGTTATAACAGTCTTTGTGTAAATAAGTTATTCTCGTTATTTTAAATTTTAGTGAATTTTGTGAAATGGATTTGAGATTGCTTAATGGAAAATTACATTAGGTATAAAATTATATTGAGTATAAAATTATTACGTTGTTTGGTGCATCTTTTGTGAATTTAATTATAGTCGGCCGACTATCGCCTTTTCCTTTCGATAATATTTCTGGTTTTAAACAAAGAGTTCGGTTTTTATATGCGGTATTTTAAGGTTCATTATAGTAGGGTGTCGTTATCAAGGGCATCTCATGTTACAGAGACACCTTGGAACGCAGTTTCGATGCATGATGTAATTTTTTGTCGGTCAGCTCACGAATTCAATTCGTTTTTGGGGCAATTTAAAATTTTAAGTAGCAAATTTGTATGATTGGTTGTTGTTTTTGAAATTTAAAATAGCGAAATTGATGTATGCTGGAGTGAATCTTCAGTTCTGGTCTCGATCTGATTGAGTGCAGTTGTGAGTAGAAGGGAGAGCACAAATTTTACCGTCGACGTTCTCGGTCCTCCCGAACGTATCGTGGGCAGCGCGTCCTTTTCGCCTCTGTGCGGTTTTTGTTAGAGGTTCACTGGGCCGGGGATCAACTATACCTGCCTTCCGTTTCTGAAATCAAGATAGTGTTTTGCAAAAGTGCTTCCTGAGTTACGGAGTTTTAATCGCTTTTGCGGATTTTATATATTGTTTATGGTGGAGTATGGTCTGCCCGAGCCTTATTTACGTGCTTTTTTCTGCAAACAGCCTTTGATAGATCAAGTCTCACTGTACATAAATTTGTAAATAGTTATATTAATCATTAATAGACTTGTAAATAAAGCTACCGTATTAAGTCAAGGTCGTGTATATAATATCGTGCGTAAAAGTTTTTGCTTTACAACGTCGAATTCAGTGAAATAAAACGTAACGTTATTGAATGTGTTCTTTGGAAGTCGCTGCGTTTGTTTGCCGTTTGAAAGTTATAAAGCAGTTTTCCTGAAGACGTTCACGTCCAGATTATTTTCGCTATACCCGGAGAAGTTCTCAAGAATTCTTGTAGAAGGTAATCTAACATTGTACTTTTATGGTGATGATGTTGATATACAATTGTTTGCATTTTGTTAAAATTATTCGGCGATAAAGCAGATAAACGTAATCGTCTTGAGTTGAAGTGTTAGTCCATTTACGCTATTTTAAATTAAGACTGACGAACTACTTTTATTTGCGTTTGATTTTTGTATTTTATTTTCGAAATATTTAATTGAATTTACTTCAGGTTTATGTTTATAAAAATTTCACGCTGTAAAATTAATGATTTTGAGAGAACATTTATTTACGTAAACGTTTTGAATTTTAACAGTATTTAGGTAACATTAAATTCAAATTTTAACTAAGAAGGTAGAAGGTCATAACTTTTGACCGATTTAGAAATAGGGGTAGTGTCTCCTATCCTAATAAAATTTTTAGGTAACTGGTGACGAATTAGTACGGCCGAAAATTTAATGCATGTATCATTGTTGTGTTTTTTTTACTTATGTTTGTTCAATAGATGAATAATTAATTGGATTTAGTAGCATTACTTGTAATCTCCTCCCGGACAATGAAAGCAATAATTAACGAAAATTGGTGATTCAAAGATTTAAAATTAAGAATTTTGGTAGAAGCTAATTTTATTGAATTAAAACTTTATTGATTTGTTTTGAAAGTTGTAAAGATCCAGACAACATTACATAATTATAAGTTTTTGTTATGAACGAATAAGTTCAAAGGTAAATACGTAATTAAAAATTATTATTAATTTTATTAAATACATAAATAAAAAGTTTACCTCGAATAGGATTTGAACCTACGACCTGTACTTTGCTAGAGTACCGCGGTAACCAACTGCGCCATCAAGGTTCAAGCCCCAATCGAAGTAAATTTTGTCATATGTTATAGAAAAATGCTCCGATGCAGTTAAAATAATTAAGTTTTACCACTTCTTCCGTAATCAAGAAATCATTTAAAATTTCAACGCATGAACCCCCTCCAAAATCTCACATCATTTTTGTCCAATCCCGACCGACCGCAGAGTATCTCATTATTCTGTTGACCCAATCACGTTAGAGCCCGGACTATATACGTGGAACCGCGACTCGAGATTAATTATCTTACCGGTTTCGTGCTGAAGTAATCGTCTATCTTACCAATTCCGTCCTGAAGTAACCGTCTGCCTATGTTGTTGCTTCCGTCCTGAGGTCTTCAATGACCTACTGAACAGCCGCATTTATTTTTACTTTTACCTACCGGCCCAACTAGGTAAGTTATACGTTGCTTTATCACATTGGTCCGACACAGTTTCCAGTTGGAAAGATTTCTTTTCTTCCTTTGGTAGATTATAAATCGATCTTGCTGTAAAGCACCACAATACCTGAGAAAGGCCAGTAAAAATCCAGTCACCTGATCGACTAAATCTGTGGCTTGGTACAAGAAGGGCCAATGTCAATTTTTTGCCAAAACGAGTTCGATAGTGCATGTGCATTCACTGACATTATACTTCTTATTGCAAGAACGGCCATTGTCAAAAAAGCTACAGAAAGTAGGTGTGTGCGGTTCAGTGTTGTTCTTTAAAATAGTGTTGAAAATCGATTAAAACGGAGTCCAGAACTAACAAGATAATGGAAATGTGTTCAAATTATACACACGGTGTGTATATCATGGTGAATTTACTATTAGAATTCTATGTTTATTAACATGTGCAACTTTGAGGTTATGTTACATATAATATCTTAGAAATTCAACAGAAATATTTTTAATTACAGATGTTGTATTAGCCAGAGAGTGAGTACACAGCTCTCCTGCGCCTAGTATTAGTGAAAGTACAGCATATGCTTTAGAAAACATTATCGAAGATTCCTATAATGTAAGTAATCTTGACACGTATTTAACCGAATTTGGAAATAATACCGAAGAAGTAGAGTGTACTAGCAACGTAGACAGAGTAGACTCTGCAGTATCACCAATTACACTTACAAATATTCAAGTGGACTACCGCTCAAGGAGCAAATCTCTTAAACAATAGTTCCCTTGTGCCTAGTGGTAGTGATTTTAGTATTGGAAGTTCAGACGAGTATGTTCCCGATACAGATCCAGACAGCGAATCATCACCTGAAGATATAGTAGTTCCTATAGAGGACGCTCTTCAAATTCCCCCAAACGAGCTTGCCAAGGCACAGCCAAATACTGAAGACTTGGTTTCCAAATCACTAAGCAAGAGGGGCGCAAGCAAGAAAAGCGCAGAAAATACAAGGAAAAGAAATAGAAATCCAAAGCAGTGGAATAGAAATGTTAAAAAAATGATGAAGACAAAGGAAAGCAATACATTTCTTCTTCAAATAACATAATTCCAGCTAAAATTTTTAAATTAGAAGACAAAAAATTTTCGATAACTTTTATCAGATTTCTAGTGAAGCTCAAAACCAATTTATAGCCGGCTTAGTAGAAGAGCATAAAAAAAAGGTTGAACGGTTAAGAGATGATAAGACAACAGACAGTAGGCGTACTTTTTCCAGAAAGTATTTTTTGCAGAAGACTGACGAAAGAATTCAAGTGTGCCAGATCATGTTCTTAAACACTTTATCTGTTACTTTGAAGAAAGTGCGAATAATTGTCGAAAAGAAAAGAGCTAGTAATACTGGAATGTGTTCAGAAGATAGAAGAGGAGAACATTGAAAACAGTTTAAAATTCCTGAAGCTGACAAGGAAACAATTCGCATTCATATAAAACTGTTTCCTTCTTACAAAAGCCATTATGCTCGTGAATATTCTGGAAAAAAATACTTGTCATCAGACTTATCGATAGCCAGAATGTATCGCCTGTATGTTCAATATTGCCAAGAAAACAATTTGTCAGTTCGGAAAGAATCTGTTTACAGGAAAATTTTCGTGGAAGAATTCAATTTGTCATTCCACAAACCACATCTGGATACATGTGGAAAGTGTGATAAATTTGAATTGCGATTAAAATGTATCGAAAGTTTAGGCGAACGGCAGTCTATAGAGAATGAAAGAAATAAACATTTAGATTTAGCAAAAACTTCCTACGAGGAAAAGAAAATGGATAAAAACAGGAGTAAAGAGAACGAGTCAATAGTTACTGCTTCATTTGATTTACAAGAATGTCTTGCCACACCCTACCTTACAAGTGCAATAGCGTTCTACAAGCGTCAGTTATGGACCTTAAACTTGACGGTTTATGAAACAAAAAAAAAATGGTCCAGCATCATGTTATTGCTATATCTGGGATGAAACGATGACGAAAAGGGATGGACAAGAAATTGGTGCTTGCATTTTTCAATACCTGAAATCTTTGCCTCTTGATGAAAAAGAAGTGAATTTATACAGTGATTCGTGTTCAGGGCAGAACAAAAATATTTACATTTGCTTGGTGCTTTTGTATACAACGCAGTATCTAAAACAAAGTGGTCGAAACGTTATCATCAATCATAAATTTCTTGAAGCCGGCCATACCCATATGGAGGCCGCCACGATACATGCCGCAATCGAAAAAAAAAATGCGACAGCTAAAATTGACTTACCAAGAGATTGGGCAAACTTAATTAGATTAGTCCCTAGAAAATCGCCGATAAAGGTTATTGAAATGGTACAGTCAGATTTCCTCAATTTTAAATCTTTGTTGGATACATCTTTCATACATAGAAAGAAGAACACCGCTGGACATTCAGTTAATTGGTTGCGACTAAAATTCATGCAATACAGACCCGAAAATGCTGCATCGATTTTATACAAGGAATCTTTCTCCATTGAAGAAAATTTCAAGACTTTAGATTTATCTAGAAAAAATTCAACTAGATATCCACGTTTAAAGGATTTACAACCACAAAATGACAAACCATTACCACGTAGTAACGAAAAACTCAACGACTTAAAGAGTCTGCTGCCATACATTTCAAAAAATAGCAGACCATTTTACGAAAAATTCCTTGAAAATCTTACAAGTAGTGAAGAGGTTGAAGATTTTTTGCCTGACGAAAAATCAGAAGATGAGTATGAAATGTAACATTACTAGTTTTTTGTATTCTACTACTTTCTTTTTAATAATTAGTAATAGTGTTTCGATGTTCAATTCTTATACGTTTTTCAATAAAACTCTTTGATCTATACATTTTTAATGCAAACTTCATCGGCCAATGTCACTTAATGCAATTAATTTTGAAAACCTAAAAGGGCCAATGTCAACTGTTTTTTGAAAAATTTTGAAAATAAAAATGTTGAAATGTTATTGTAGTGATTAAGACATAAAACTATACCAATTCATAAAATATTAGCTTCAAAACATGACTTAGGTAGGCGCAACAGCATGCTTCAGAAATAAAGAAATTTGTTTTCACCATTTGTGGAAAAGTTAATTTTTTGACATTGGTCCTTCTTGTACCAAGCCACTGAAATAATCTCAGAAAAGTTCTAGAGAAATGTTCGTTTATATATACGAACGTTTAAATACTGTTAAAATTTCAGTTCGACGAATTTAATATACACAAAGAGAATTGATTATTTTCCTTTTGAAAATAAAACGTTATTATTTCTTTGAATAGTTTTTTTCTCTTTAAAATAGTAATTTTGGGAAGTATGTAATTACTGGAGGTTTAAATAAATTTCATACAGCGAGCCAAGGGGAATTACTACGGTAAAACCCGATGCGCTGCATTAACGATTCTAATCCGCAGATATCCCGGTTTTCAAGAGGCACTTTCACGGACCTGTTCGACCCTCCGGAGAAGCTACCTAGAGATCCCGTTTTATGTTATTTATGTGTTGTTATTCTTAAGTGGTATAAGGAAAATATTTTAGAGTAAGATCAGTATTTAGTTTTGTAAAAAATACAGGATATAAAGATAGTGTTTGTGGCGATCATTTTTTTTGTTTAACGTAACAAATTAGCACATTTTGAATGACGTTCGTTTATGTCTAAACATTTTATTTTGAGTTCAAATGATGACAGAATTTTGTAAATGACTAGTATTTGAATCTTGATTTTGCAATAATTAAGCGAAATATTTAGCGTAGTTTATTTTTTGTTGTTGTTTGAGAGTATTTTATTTACAAGCGTTGTAGGGTAACGTAATGTAAAATTAAATTAATGAAAGCCATTGAACCCCCACAGCTGATTTACGCTCACGCTTCCTTAGTATTTTAACGTGTATGAATATTTTGATTTTTTTATAGCTAAAGTTCCTAGAGCATCTGTTCGTGCACCTGGAGGTAGCCGGCGTAAGGCCTCGTGTCTGTTTGGGGTTGATTTATCTATGCGTATCCAGGTGTATTCTTACCGATTTTGTCTTATCAACAGGCTGGTGCTCATCACTCGACTTGATCCCAATTGCGACTCACCCTTATTTGCAACTTTCGACAATACGACAAACCACCTTTAGTACCTATTTTAAAATTCAAAAACACGCCCACGGTTCCCAGTCCCACCGAGCTAGTCTGGTGCACTTTAATTGTCATTTACCTTCCGTGCTAATTTCATTTTTGACCGTAACAGACTACAGATTTATACTCACCTTTTAATACATGACTTATGCATGATGTTTAACAATATATAATATACAGTTAGAAGGGCGGCACTATGAGAATAATTGTTTAATACATACATCCACTAGGACGGCAAGATTTAATGTGATTAGAATGGATCCTGGCCATAAATAGCAACAAATGCAAATTAAGAGTGATATGTTTAAATTTAAAGCATACTTTGTGGCGAAGGAAATTAACACAGTACTAGCTTTCCTGAATACAGTTTTTTGCGTATATTAATTACTAACACTAAAACGAATGTTGTTATAACCTATTTAGAAACACAAATTAAACTGAGAACTTTCACACTTTTTATAATCTGATACCGTACAGAATTTATTAATAAAACGTTTCACACATTACCGAAGAAGACGGATGCAATAGTTTTTTTAACGTTTGAAGTTTGTTAAGATATTTAAAAATACAAGATTTACAAAAAAAGTATTTGCGTCAGAAAAACAGATCGTTACTTCTTAGCTTGTAAAGTAATGAATTCTCGTTTTAATGCATAATCGTTTTGTACAAAATTAATCATATTTATACTCGTACAATACGAGTATGGTACAGAACAACCATACGTAACCATACGGATTGTGTTTTTGCGCATGTCGTATATTCTATGTGCATTATCTAGCTGACTTGAATGCTGTACATATCTGTTCTACAATCACAAACAACAAAGATCTGTCTTTCTGTTCTTTTATTTAGGAGTACCATTACTGCAGTCAATAGTACTGCAGAGTTTGTTCATTGATGGTTTCAGTATTTTGGATGCTGATGCCTCCGGCAACATTATTAACTTATACATGAGCTTTATAAGCACATAAGTTAAACTTGTTCTGGCTTTTATAGACGAAATACAAGAGAATCGCATGATTCAGCTTATCTTTCATGGCCTACTGATTATTAATCAAGATTGTTTTTGAAACTATTTACAACTAATTTACCATTTTAGACAGATAACTGTTGTTTGTGAAGTTTCTATTAAACAACTAATTTAACCTTTTCCCATTAAAAAAGATTCCTAAAGCAAACATAGAGATACGTTTCAAAAATAAACAAGAAGTTGTTAATACATTTATGATCACAATTAAAAAGGTGGGTACAGATATACGTTCTAAAAATACAAAATATGCGTTCTAATTCTGTATGAAATGATTGATTTATACATTGCATGTGTAAACGCGTAGCACAAAAAGCCTCCGTATGTACATGGTGCAAATACTACATATGAATACAATTTGTTCATAAATAAGGAAATATATTACACTAAAATACCAAATTAGCGGCAACATTTTATATTGAAGTGAATAACTTTTATAGTGGATTGATTCTACTACCTCAATAGTTAACAAATAGTTTAAAAGTAAGAAGATAAATGGTTTGTCATTATTTGGATTATATTAAACAACATTAATATTTATGCCTGGTTATTTATTGTGGCTTGTGATATATTACACTCAAACTCTTTGCATGAGAATATTATTTAATTTATTACCGTCGTTAAAAGACACGCATCAAAACAAAAATAAAATTTCTAACAAAGAAACACCAGTGTTTTGTTTTATGTAAAATATTCCTAAAAATGAAATACATAATATATACAGGGTGTCCCGGAAAATCACAGACATACTTCTACAGTGAGTTCCCAGGACCAAATTAGGACATTGTTCCTTCATTAACCGTCGTCTTTCTGAAACAATTAGTTTTTGAAAAGGAAGCCAAATTCTGGACGTTAACGTCACATTAGAACTGTTCAGGTAGAAGAGCGCATATTAGATATTATTGAGGACAATCCAAATACAAGCACTGGACGCGTCGCTTCTCACTTGAATATTCTAAAAATGCTGTTCACCGAACACTTACAAAACAATAAATTGTTAAAACCGTACCACACCCAAAAAGTTCACTTTTACCGACGGAACTACAACTTAAACGAGAATATTTTCTATGGTTGATGAACGATTTCACTGAATATCCTTAGATTGTTGCTTGAATTCTTTTTACGGATGAATCCTGTTTTACTAGAGATAGCATTCTTAATTTACATAATTTCCACCATTGGGTATACCAAATAAAAATTTATGGATTGAGATTTGAACATTAAAACGGTAGGTTTGCACTTCACTCTAGATCAGCAAGGTACATTGCTTACGAAACTTACTGTAGGGTGAGAACTCATTTGAACAGGTTCTGAGGGAGGCATAGATATGTCCACAGCTATACTCAGTTCAGCATTTGATTCGTTAGGCGCCACTCAATTGTATAGGTTAAATAATTAAAATACAAAAAAAAGATTGAGAAAGCTGTACATTAATACCACAGGTAATATGACTAACACTAAACAGCTGTATTTATTTGTATATTTAATAAAACAAAATAGTATCTGATTAATTTTAGCATAACACCAACTAAAACTAAAGCTTTACACTATTAACTACTTCCTACTTCAACACAAAACTATACAAACATATAACCTATCTTTAGATAGAATTCAAAATGAAAACTGATCCACACTGTGTATCTTTAACAATAAAGTCTACTTGACCTATGCCAACGAACATTACAGTTACAAGGTTATGCACTCAAATATTTTTATATTAGAAAACGTTAACCGAAGCCAGCTGTTTCTCTTCAACAACACTATACCTCTTATCTAAAATGTAATTTTGATTAGAAGGATGCGTACATACATTTTCTTACACTTAAAATAAATATAATGTGTTAACTTCATTTTGAAACGAACTGCAGTTTGAGAACTTCATTTCCTATCCATATAATAAACATGCAGTACGATAAGGTAATTTCCATTTGTGTTCATTAACGTACAAATAAACGAAATGTAAACCAGAGACAAGATAATTTCCAATTGTCTTCATTAAGGTACAAAGACCAGACTAATAAAGCAGATATTCGGACTAAGAGTGCAGGCATTAAAAATGTAACCAAAATCCTTCCTTATACAAGGAAGTAACGCTCAAAAATTATAAGGTATTGCATTGAAAGGTAGAACGAACGAAAATGAGCTGTAGCGTTGCGCAAATAACAAAACTGATGTGGCTAAGATAGCCGTTATAGACGATAACAATATATACAGGGGTATTTGTAATTATGTATACTAAAGAGAAAATATCGACATATATCTAAATTTAGTTATTGAAGAAAAAAAAAGAAGAAATGCCTAAAAATACCAACGTATTAATAATAACACGAATTAACGAATTCAAAACTTAAATTAAGGTAACGATAGCCAAGAATTGGCACGTTACATGGGCAGATGAGAATCCTAATGTAATTCAAGAAGGTCGGTTACAACATAGATTCAGCATAAATGTCTAGTCAGGAATTGTTGAAGAATTTATTATTTGTCCCTTTATGCTATCCAACCGACTAGACAGTGCTGCGTATTTGGGGTTTTTACAGAATAACTTGTGGGAACTTCTAGAGTATGTGCTATTAAATGTCAGGGCTGAGAGAATTTTTATGCGCGACGGTGTTCCACCACACTTTGGAGTTACCTGCACGCGCAGTTCCCTAACCGATGGATCGGACGAGGAAACGATGCTCCTATAGGCTGGCCGCCTAGATCATCGGATCACAATTCCTTGGATCCCTTTGTTTGGGGTGCTGTTAAAGAAAAGGTCCACTCAATTCCAGCAATGACTAGAGACGATCTCTGGAATCGTATTGTAGAAGCATTCGAGGATATTTGGCAAATTCCAGGGATATTTCGATCAACGCGAATATGTATAATACGTCGAGCGAATGCTTGAATTCAAGTAAGTGCAATTATTAAAAATTGGGTTTTATATTAATATTCTTATTTTTTTTCATTTTTATTTTAAAATGTATTATTAAAATAAAGCAATTATTAAATAAGCACAGATAAGAATATAAACATATTTTTCAAATTTTCTCAAACGACAAAATTCTTTTATTTTAAAATGTATTACCAAAATAAAGCAGAAAAATTTTAATTTACTTTGCAAAAATAATTTTTTTAAGGGTTGACAGTTGACGCCACTGCTGAACGGGTAGTTGTAGTGATGCGTATCTGTCTGTAGCATTGTAGCTTCCAAACGGAGAAACCGATTTTGATTAAGTTTTCTTTTGTTTGGAAGGTGAATAGATCAAGAAATTCTCTTCAGACGTTTAAAGATAATTGCCTTTTTTCTAGTTGATAAAAGAATTTTTTTAGATGTTTTGATTTTTGTTTTGTTTGAAAGGTAACATGATCGAATGTGTACATAGCTGTGATCCAAGAAACTTGTTTTATTTTTTAGAGGTACCACTTTTGTGTCGGGGGTTTTTAAAATTTTTAATTTAATGTTAATCACACCAGTGGAGTGTCCTGGATGGCAGAGAAAAGATTCGAACCATGTTTCTTATCTTAATCTTTGATTCAACCTATGTATTAATCAAGCAATGGTATAGAAAGGCGCTTCGTTTGTTTTGTTTTTATTCATTGATTCTCTCCAAATTTGTACGAGTTACAGCATTTTTGCTGAAACCTTCCAATTATCCCACAAATCTATTTCATTGTAGGACCGCATTGCCTTTGAGAAGCAATTGCCGTTGCCATAGCAATGAATTTGTTCCTCAAGTACGAATAAACATGAAACACTGCTGGGAAGTTGGGTTCTGGTTGTCCTCGAAAAACTTACGGATTTTACGGAATCGATTAAATACTGCGGTAAATGAAGATTTTCGCCAAATTCATGGTGTTGGAGTAAGTACGCAGACGGTATACATTGTCTAAAAGAAGTTAATTTAAAAGCTAGGGGACCTGCAAAAGGACCTAAATTATTGCTCGAGCATAGTGGATTAGTCAAGGTTTTGCCTGAACATGGTGGATGGAAAAAAAAGAATGCGAAAGGACTGATGAAAGGTTTAATCAGAAATTCACAACAGAATGCGAAAATTTTATTGGCGGGTTGATTACGATGTGGGGAGAAATTTCAATGGATGTAAAGACAACGCTTCATGTCTTTCGGTTAGGCGGTCGACGACAGTTGAAATCTACATTAGCATTTTAACGGCTGCATGAGCAGTTATCCCAGTTTATAATTTTGTGTTTAATAAAAATGTATTTTAAAATTCGTGTCAGTTTAGTTCACTAAAAATTTGTTGCTTGGTAAATTTAGAAAGTTGGTAATATGCAACGTTTCCGCAACAATGCTGTAATTTGAACAAATTTGGAGATAAATCAGTGAATAAGAAAAAACGAAATGTTCGTCAAAGTAGCGCATTTCAAATAGAGTTTAAGAACTTTCTGTACCATTGCTTGATTAATACACAGGGTGGGTCGATAATTAAGAAAAAAAACATGGTTCGAGATTTTCTACTACCATCCAGGAAACTGAAAAAATCCTATCAACAAATAAAAAAATTAAAAAGGAGTCCACTGGTTTGAAAAATATAAGGCACTAAGGTTAGGGCAAAAATCAAATGCGCACTTCCTTTGGAACTGGGTGTTTATTTATTTATTGTTTTTATGAAAAAATACTTATGTGAGGCTTCTCAAAATTGCGAAGGATAACCTACGTGATAATTTTTAATTTCGAAATTTATTGTCTAAAGTGTTTTCATGATAGGCAACTCAAAAAAATGTAATTTAGCTTATAAAGTTGAATAGGTTTTTATTGAGATTAAGGAAATGATTTAAAGTGAGTTCGGGTTTATCACTAAATTTTTGTACAATTTCCATGGCTTCAAGAAAACTGAATTTAATGCCGTTGTCACAAACATATTGAGGCCCACAATTGCTGTTGGGTTTAAGGTACCTAGAATGTAATTACCAAAACAGGGTTAAGAGTTGATGTAGCTATTTTTAACATATGTTTAACGTATATATATATATATATATATATATATATATATATATATATATATATATATATATATATATATATATATATATATATATATATATATATATATATATATATATAACCTTGTTACTTCTCTGTAAGTCCATATTACTTATTTTATACATTTTCGATTGGTAATTTTAAGGTCATCTGCGAAAAGCAGATAATGGCACGATATTAAATCAAAAATACCATTATAGAAGAAAATAAACATGGGTTGGACCCTTGAAGTTCGCCCGATGTGACAGATTAGAAATAAAACTACTGTATGTAATATACTGACAGCGATTATGCAAGTTAGAGGTAAAAAGACGAATGGTCAGTGCTATCGAAGGATGCCATGATGTCTGTGTGTACGCGTGTGCGCGCGCTTGTGTGCCTGAACGACGTGTGTGTGTGTGTGTGTGTGTGTGTGTGTGTGTGTGTATGTGTGTGTATGTGTGTGTGTGTGCTTGCGTGTGCATGCCCGTGTGTGCTTGTATGCGTGTATGTGCGAGCGCATATTTGTACGTGTATGCGCGCGTATGTATGCGTATGGGCGGTGTGTGCGCGTTGTGAGTGGTAAGTACATGTGTGGAGTATATGCGGTCTATGCGTGGTGAGTTGTCACGTGTGTGCAAGTTTTTATCGAATATTTGTTATTAGTTTCGAATTATAGGATATTCATTAGTGCCCAACATCAGAAATGTTGCATAGTTCAAGTAATGTATGTGATAAAGCATACATTTTTGGGAGCTTTCATATTGTAGCGTTTTTTTCGTATTTAAGATATTTGAATTTATCACATATGGTAATCGTATGTAGAATCCTTATTTTGTGAACGAAATAAAGATTTTGGTTGTTTTGGGGTTTTAAATTAAGATTTGGTATATGCTGATATCGGGAGGTAGTGAAAACCCTACTACTATTTTCTCTTAGAGTTAATTAGTTTTGTAAATAATAGTTGTTCGTATTTTTTGTAGATTTTGTCAATCATAATAATTATTGTCGTTAAAACTACATATCGCATTAAAATTGTTAATTTGTATTTATATATAGTGTGGAAAAGCATATATGGCAGGTTTTAAAATGTATCGGCGGTAGGCAGGCAGGAAATTTTCAATAAATTTATCTTAATAAACAAAGAGTTTCGCTTTTAAATAAGAGACTTTAAGATGTGTCGAGAAGACACCATCAACGATTGAGATATCGATTACAATGATAACCGAAAGCTTGTTTTTTTATGAAGCAATCTTTCAGTTTGGCGCAATTTAAAATTTAAGTAATAAATGCATATGATTGGTTGATGAAAATAAAATCCAATACTGTAGGGTCAAGTGTAATTGCAATAACGTTCGTGCAGGAAGCGTGTTAATAAAATCCTTGTTGACAGAACATTCGTTCGGGGCAGTTTTCCCCACCAACCCTATAAAGGGATATTAAATGGTTTCCACCAACACGCGATTAAAATATCGAAAAGTGTCGGTTGTTCAGAGGGGCACCGTCGAGTACCCTAAAAGAAAGGTGTTAAGTGTTAGAAGTACCTAGCACTTTCCCTTAGTTTCGGGAGTAAACTCGCCTTTTGTGCGGAAAAAAGAATTAAACACCCTTTCCTAAACAGAAGTACATTCAGGATCACAGATCGGTAATAACTAGAGAACTCGACGTAAATAGGAAGGTTTCGCGTAAATGTAATTTGCGTTCAATTAACTGTATATATTTAAAATTAAAGTTAGTGTACCATGTAACCAACTGAAGTATGAATCAAACGCTATAATTGAATATAAGCAAGTTGCCTGATATCCACCAGATGGGTTATTACCGAAGCTTCGAGCGTTGAGACGGCGACGATCACGGTATTGAGTCGCCTACAGGGTTCATTATCTGGGTCCATATCGCTTGCTGTATAAAGAAAAGGGTTCAATTGATCAAATTTTAAGGTAATATCTTCCGTACGTTTATCTGTGCAGTTGACAATTTTAATAAAGCGCTGTGTTTATCTTATTTGTATTTTCGTACGGTTGAACACGCTTTCTTTGGAAGTTTACTTGACCGTTTAGTATTGATTAACTTGTTAAAGCGTATTCATCCTGGAGACAATTTGAATTGTATGAAGTTTGGTTATTAGTTGAATGGATCATTTGATAGCGAAATTTAAATAGAAGCATTGAGAAACTGGGACGTTTTTTTAATTGTTATAAACACTTTTGTTTTAAGAGTAAAATTTACGATAATTTAGAATTTGCCGAAAATTTGGCACTAGCTAGTATTAATGCAATTTAAACACGTAATTTAAGTATTAATAAGATTTCTATGACACACCAGGTTGTTTATTATATACTGATACCTAGAATTTGTTGAACGATCTTATTGAAATTTTCGTGAACGATGTCTTTCATTAGAACAAACAAACGATTAAAATTAGAATAAAATCTAGCTAGTAGTTATTTTTTTGTTTTTTCCTTTGCATTTAGTAGCAATAAATTTGAAGAAAGAAACTAATCAGTGTGTAATTAACTGTCAATTTTGCAAATTGTGTGTTCACAATTTCGTTTTAAACTTGGGAACAATGCCAAGAGTACGTCAACATCAACATTTTCCCAATTGAGTGATTTTGAACCTGGCCGTATTATTGGCATGAGAGAGGCCGGACCTTCGATAAGAGAAATTGCTCGTCGTAAAAACCGAAATGTTACAAGGTATTGAGATGTCGATCCAAATGGTCCGAGGAAGGGGTGCAACAACGTCACCTTGGATCTGGACGTCCCCGCAGGACTACAGATCGTGAAGAACGTCGCTTAAGACTTTTGGCCACAAGAGACAAATTTTCAACAACTCGATCGATTGCCATTGATTGGATGATAGGTGTAGGACCCAAAAAGTCAATGTCATCTGTTTATCGCCGGATAAGGTCTTATGGGCTGGGTTCATATCGTCAATTTTTATGTCTTCCCCTTAAACCACTTCACCGTCTACGCAGACTGGAATGGAGTAACGAAAGAGCGAATTGGGTGCAACGATGGCATCGAATTCTTTAGTGACGAGTCCCGATTTTGCTTATGGGCCTACGACGGTCGTAGGAGGATCAGACGGATGCGTGGAGAACGTAAATATTCAACATTTTTTGTAGAACGCAACACAGCCCTCACACAAGGAGTAATGATATGGAGTGCAATACGTTACGGTAGCAGATCACCCTTGGCATTCATTGATGGCAACTTAAACGCCGCTGGTTATATTGCCAATGTGCTAGAACCCGTTACGCTTCCATATCTCCAGGGGTTGGAAAATCCCATTTTCCAACAGAATAATGCGCGCCCTCGTACGGCAAAGGATACAACACGTTTTTTGGAAGAAGCTAACATTGCCGTCCTCCCATGGCCTGCTCAGTCGCCTGATTTGTCGCCCATTGAACATGTATGGGATTAGGTCGGTGGGCTACTTTGTAATTTACCACACCCTCCAGATAACTTACACTATCTCCGGCTACGAATTCAAGAACCTTGGGTTGATATACCACAGGCAGCGATAGACCACTTGATTGATAGTATGCCACGCCGTCTAAATGAGTACATTACAAATCGTGGCGGAGCAACTCATTATTAAAAAAAACATTTTTAGTTTTTATTCTTTTGTTTTTAAATTTTAATCGTTTTTTTGTTCTAATGAAAGACATCGTTGACGAAAATTTAAATAAAATCGCTCAATAAATTCTAAGTGTTGCAATATGGAAGTCAGTATGTTTATGTTTGGTTACAATATACATATCTAGGTTAACGAACCCCATTTCTTATTACGGCATTTTAGTTTTTGTTTTGTATTTTTTTGAATTAAATTTTAAAGTTAGGCCACTGAAGTAAAAACGCTCGTAAGTTTGTCGATTGTTTATCTTAATTTTTTTTAAAGGTAACGTAACATTTAATTAAAGATGCGGTGTGCATGATTTTGATAGTTTGTGTTTGCAATGAGTTGATATAATTTCAATTGGTTATAGATTAGATTACATTTTTTCTCCCTATAATTTCTATAACATAACGTAAAGTACTGATAAATTAAAGCGATCGAAGAACGATGGATTGAATTAATTGAAGCACGATATTATATTTCGTACTCGTGCACATTTAACAGCTTTTCAGGTGGAGCGCAACCGCTGCAGGTCCACATACCACCCATCTGTAATTTCGATAGCCTGGTAAGCGAGTTATTTGAGTATTTAGACGAGATGTGAACCTGTGTAATTAGACATTTCAACCCCTATTGTGTTAATTCCAAATACTCTGGCGCTCTTTTCGGTTTTATGACGATCCCTATTACGACTTAGGTATGACAAGCTATCCTAAACACACAAAAGGTTAGGTTAACAATACACCCACACAAAACCACTGAGCTCTGGCAACTCCTATCTTTGTCTGTTACCCTGTTCTGCTGCCAGTTTATACGGTAACAGTGAGCGCGGTGTGTGCGAGGGAATGTATACGGTGTGGAGCGTGTATGCGGTGTATGTGGGATGTGTGTGCGGTGTGCGTGTGGTGTGTGTGTGGATGTATATTAGTATCCACGATAACTCCAGAACGATAAAACGTACGTATTAGAAGTTTTGTATTTTAGCTAAATTTCATTTTTCTCAGTCTACTGGTTAATTTTATTATATCTTCCTTTAAGTTGAACCATTAGTTTATAATATAGGTTAGTGAATTCATTATAGGAGGGTTCATTGAGCCTGACCCTACATGTCCATTAACGTTTCATGGTTAGTAACCGATACTTGTATTACTTATGATGTAATCACATGAAATGCTTGTTGTTCCTTGATTAAAAGGACAAATTGTATAACAAAGGGAAGAATTAAAAAAAAAGATTCATCTTTCAAAAATTCAGGATCACAAATTCGTTTTACTCAATACACTAAAGATTTAAGTACACTAATGTTTTGACGTAGATGGTGGGTTTATAAAAAAGGATCTATCAGTGTGTGTCAGCTTTTTGTAAACCTTAAAAACTTCCATTAGTTTCCTTTTCCATGGTAAACTGGACGCTAGGATGTACACCATTTACAAAAATTAAAAATTTATGTAGTGCTTCTTCTCCATGTCTCCAAACAACAAATGTGTCATCTACATATCTATATCAGAGTAAAGGTTTTTTAAGTGCATTTTGACTAAAAGGGCTAGCCATTGCTACACCGTCCATCTGTTCGCTGAGTTTATTATTCCACCCGAAATAAGTCGTGGTAAGACAGTGCTGAAAAATAATTTTTATATCTTTTGGAATAATATGATTTATATATTCAACAGCTACTTCTAGAGGGAGTTTTCAAGAAATGAAACATCAAAACTGACCATTCTATCACCCTCTTTATGTATTTTTTGAATGTAATGGGGGTTTTACCTGTATAAGGAAGAAATAGAAATGTAAGGTGTTTTGCAAGATTGTATATAGGAGAACCAATTGCACTAACAATATACCTTAAAGTAACATTAAGTTAGATGGCTTTAAATGTTTATCAAATTATAATTTTAAATAAACAAAGCTAAATCACGCCTTTAACAAGCTCAGTATGATCGAGAAACAAATATGTTATAATTATATCATAGCAAAATTTTTATTAATTCATATACATTTAACCATCAAAATAGTTTCATCAGGAAAAAAACAAGTATCCATAATTCTTCAATACGATTACTGAAATGAAACACAAATATTTTACGGTTTGTTTTGGGGTATGAACGTTGAGATTTACATAATCATAATCTAACTCAACGGCGTGTGCGAAAATTGGTATAAAAGTTTATTTTTTATCGGTTATGTTAAAATGTTCATTCTTTTGGCTTATTTAAGAAATGTTGAAACTGGTAAGCAATCCCTTTAACCATATTTCCCTCAACACAAAAAACTAAATCAAAATAATAAAAGGATCATAAATTGCTGTCAGTTATGTCAGTACGCTTATTGTTGTAATTGCTACAAGGTTTTACTATATGTATAGTGACAATTACTCTTGACAGTATAATCTTGTAAATGAGTGCATACAGACACGATAATTATACTTAGCATTCGCTAACGACAATTAAACCTACAATAACGTAATACTATTGGTTATGAAGTGTTATTAACTATAAATAACAAAATACTCCCTCCTACAGTATAAAATGAGTAGAGATCAAATAAGGTACGTGAATATTCAGAAAGCTGCAAGTTGACTCGAATTTTACTGGAATTTGAAATTACGATTTGGTAACACCTTTTAATTTTTTCAAATGAAAACTGTCACTCATGGGTTACGAAGTTTTAATTATAGAGTCGAAATTGTTTTTCTGTTTTAGTTAAAAACCATTGCCAGTTAGCACACATACCAATTACATAGAAATTGTGAGAGTGAATAGATACTTTTTTCCCTTTATTTCAAACCCCAAAATTAAATTAATTTATTCTTCTGATCTAAGGTTCATGTAAACTCTTTGCTTAATTATTCTGTTGCGACTAAATTGCTTAATGAATAAATATAATTGCACGTAACGTTGTAATTGATTGCTTATCTATATATATATATATATATATATATATATATATATATATATATATATATATATATATATATATATACATACACTGTGTCTCTTGAATTTCTGGACATAGGAATTCCCATGTTAAAATAAACTATTGTAAATATTGGCTCCCTAATTATTTTACAGTAAAATGTCAAATGTAAAACTTCTTAAGGAAAAAGACTGCTTCTTATGTTACAATTGCATTTACATTTGGTTCATCCGTTTTCGAGAAAATTAGGAAAAACTTAAGGGCTTTTTCGTAACCGGTAACATTAATAAGCCATGTAAGTGTCAAGATAAATACAATAAGGAGCACAAATAAAATAAGTCTGTTATAAACAAGAAGATGATATTCTAAATAAACAAATTAATTATGCAAATTGGAAAATAAATAACAAAAATCATCATTTCTACTATTTGATCAAGTGTTCAAATAAATCACCGTTTGCAGCTAAACAACAAATTTTACTTTTTCTTCAATGGTGTAAAAATTCATTTTTATAAACAAATTTTTCTTTAAAAAGTAATAATCTGTCCCAAATAAAGTTTTAATGATGAATGAATTGTTTTTGAACAATGAATAATTTACAATGACAATTAATAATTATTGTAACATTGTCTGTCTAAAGCAAAGCAACCTTGACCAGTTACGAGAAAGCCCTTAAGTTTTTCCAAAATTTCTCGAAAACGGATGAACCAAATGTAAATGCAATTGTAACATAAGAAGCAGCCTTTTTCCTTAAAAGTTTTACATTTGACATTTTACTGTAAAATAATTAGGGGAGCCAATATTTACAATAGTTTATTTTAACATGGGAATTCAATATGTCCAGAAATTCAAGAGACACAGTGTATATATATATATATATATATATATATATATATATATATATATATATATATATATATATATATTACATTTTAAAATTATTCTCGTACATACTGGGTGTCCCAGAAAACTTATGTTTTTTAACGGAATGCCCTGTATTTTCGTTCAATTTTGGATAGTATTGAAAAAATAATCCCTATAGGTAAATATTACAGTTTTCGAGATATTTTCAATTTTATTAAAATAATAGGTTTTCAAAAAAAAACCTACTGACGGAATCAATTAAATTAGAATGACTAAATTAGTTGTAAATATTAAAGTTGTTACCCTTTGAATCGCTATAGCACATGATTCTTAATTCCGTACAGGGTGTTCAAAATTTTCAGTTGTAAAATAATTACATTCAAATTACATTATCTTGGTAATTTTAAATATAACACCCTGTATTTATTAATCTACATTATTCAAAATAGCATTCTCTATCATTTGGTATATGGGTTTCTTATACTTAAATATTACAGTTTTTTTGTTATTGCTGCTTTTTAGGCGGTTCAATTAATATAAAGTAAAGAGTAAAGTAAATTGTGAATTTTTCAAACTTCCAACGTACGTACAGTAAAAATTTTTGATAATTCACAATTTACAGATTACTATGACTTGTCATTATTAGCGCTTGGAAGCAGTTAACCTCCTTCTATTTAATTTATGGTAATTTTGTATTATGTATTACAAATTTGTGTGACTAATTCTGTATTTGAATATGGCGCTACATTCTGAATGAATATTTGATTGGCTGTCTATTCTTCTTCGATCGGTCATTATGTGCGTTGCTACACCTGGTCTTTTTACATCATGAATATCCCTAAATCAAATTGTTCTAAAATTATTTCCAAATAACGGGAAATTTTAATTCCTTATCCTTTATTTCGTGAATGCTATGAATGGTTGCTATGGATACAAGAAATAATTTTTTAAAGATCAAGTTCTTAATGTTTGTGACTTAGTACCTACTTATCTCCTAAATGACTTAATATTATTGCTAAAAAGGTGCCTCGGTGGTGGAATGGGTAGAGTGCTTGCCTTTCACCCGAGCGGCGCAAGTTCAGACCTGTCTGAGATAGCCGTTTCTCTAAAACGGAGAAAAACCAAAGCAGTCCTTCTTCTCGAATAGGAAGTAAAACTGTAGGTCCCGTGGTCATACGATGATTGACACGTTAAAGATCCCTTACTATAGGTGAAATTCCTGTGGTAGGTCAAAATTCTTGTGACGGGTAGTGCTAATAACCATTAGTAGTTGATGCGCATAGAGATGCTTGACATATCCGTTTGTCTCTAGATCTCGGCCCACAAATACAAAAAAAAAATTATTGCTAAAATAATGTTTATACAAATGAAGAAATTCTTAATTTATTTTTTATACACGGAAAATGCTGCAAGATTTTTTGTAGAACTTGCACAATATTTAACGAAAACTATTCAGATTTACTTCAAATGACCAAAAATGGATGTAAAAAACTAGAAACAAATTAGAATAAATGTATTCTGCACACCAAATTTGCTTCTATTCTTCTAAATTTACGTTTTGTCATCGGAGGTAAATGTGGAGAGTTTTCATTAAATGTTGTGCAAGTGCAAGTGTACTAAGAACTAGTCGCATTTTCCATGTATAAAAAATTGATTAAGAATTTGTTAAATTTGTATAAACACTATTTTCGTTATTGTTATTCATTTTCACTATTTTTAGCAGTAACACTAAGGCACTGAAGGAATAAGCACCAAATCACAAACATTAAAAAAAAGTTATTTCTCGTATCCATAGCACTCTCGAAATAATGTTTTTTGGAAATAAGTGTAGAGCAGTTTGATTTAGGTATACCAACATGTCATATTACTTTGTAGCAAATCTTATCGCCAATTCGATTACAACAAAGAAATAGGGTACTTCATTTAAAAAAAAAATTCTTAATTTTTTAACTCTGACTGAAAGGTATAAATTCAGGCAAAGATTTTTATTTTAAAAGACGCATGCGATAAATGCATTTTTAAGTTACAAACTTAATTGAATTTTAACTTTTTGTCTCAATCCAAATAAGAGTTACTGTCCATTTTATAAACATCAACTAGCTGTCAAAATTTCGGAAAATAATTTTTATCTCAAAAACCGTAATAGTTTCAATAAAAAAGAATTAAAATTATGGTTCCCATTCAGAAGTGAAAAAATACATAGGTTATTCCATAAAAATTTTTATCTTGGTCGCAACTCCAGAAACTAATGAACGGCCTCGCTAAGACACCATATATAGTATATACTTTTTTTAATAAACTTAGCAGGCATACAGTCAGTTATTTACAGAAGTATCTTCTAAAAAATATATTTACTCCTCAAATCACATATGATTTAATTACAATAAAAAATTAAACGTTTACACTTAAACTGCTAAATTAATGTTGCCCACATATGCATTCCTTACCCTTTAATTAGCATAATTTAAGAATTGAATCTTAAAATCACGTACACTTAGCCCATTAATAATTTGAAACTACCGAAATATCTAGAAATTTGTTAAGGAGTTATTTCGTACACACGATTTAAAAACCGTAAAGACGGTTATTCAGAAATAGAAATGTGAACAACTTTTGTTTTGAGGTTAAGTGCTTCCAAGAAAATTTACTTTAGTATAGTACGTAAATTGAATGCTGGGGTAAATCGAATTCAGTTTTTTTGTAACACATAAAGAAGATTTGTTTATACCACATGATGTTAAAAGGATAAAGAATTAAACACGTTACATCTCAGCAAGTGACGAACTAGTACATGCATAACGTTTAAATGTATCCTTAACTCTCACACTACATAGTAGGAGAAAAGAAGGGGGCCACCGTAAAGCACTCCTACTAGAAAACGCGTCTCTCCATTTACTATTCAGATGTTCAGAAATACATAATGTTTTTATTTTTAACAAGTCTATGCAAATGAGAGCACAGGATGGCCATAGATCGCCGCAACTGAAGTACAATCGAGATTGAAATGTAGAGCTTTATTATAACACGGTCTTCGTTTATTGTAAGAAGGGGCACCTTTATAGTATACCTTTGAGTTGAACAGAAGAAATAAATGAGCTTCTTAATTTGAAAATAAGTTGTCTTAAGCAAAGATAAGAATCCAGTTTTGATTCAACTACCTACATAGTAACGTATGTAAAATAACAGTGCTCTTCTCAGATTTTGTAAGTTAATCAATCAAACAGTCTAATTGTTTTCTAGTAGCATACAAGCAATTTTTACTTTAATACAAAAATAAACATTTTCACGATCAAAGTTTCTGACTAAAATACTTCTACCACTACAGTACTACGCCATCTCGTTTGCGTGTGCCACATCAGTAACAGAACAAAAAGTTAAGGAAGTCCATTGATTCAAATTCTGGAAATCTTACTTATTTTTTCACTTAAATGATGCCAATCATTAAACCCATTATCGTTACTTAATTTTATAATTTTCGCAGAATTTGCAACGTTAAAGATTTTGCAATAAAAACAATATACAGAATTATTTTATTTAGAATATAACAACCATTCTCGTTTAACTTTTTCGTTATTATGTAAAATTCTAGTAGTACGTGTCAGAAAACTTACGTCCTGATTTGTCTTTAGGGTAAATCTGATTTTTAATCTGATTATGACCTGGTTCAGTATCTACTAATAATTGAACATGATGGGGAAATAACACTTTTCGCCATAACCCTGGGTCCTCAGAAAGTGGCAAAAATTTCTCTTCACCATCAAGTTGACAATCTTTGCTAGAAGTTGATTGCAGCTGAATATTGACACTGCCTTCAAATTTCTTCTCCAGCAGTTCTTTATCAGCAGTTGAGTATACTGCAGGAATCGGACACCATTTGGCTGCAACTTGGTTCAGTATCTAATTCTGCCGTTGATGTAGTCAGGAGGTCTTTGTTTTCTTGAGAAATGGTTGGTTTTTGAAAAAACGTTGTTTTTCTTGCATTACTTTGTTTTTCTAAGGTTTCTTCTCGTTATCGTTTGTTTAATAAGTTTTCATATCCATAAAGTCTCTTTTTTCTTTTTTCCTCTTTCACCTATATCTAAATCCAAATTAATTCGCTTCATATTTTATTAATTGCAAAAATAATTCAATCGTGAAAATTAATAAAAAAGAAAACAGTTTAAATTTTTAAATATTCCTGAGGTTGCGGCAAAACTTTAAAGTAGTTTCTTTAAAACAAGATGGGTAACAATTAAAAATATTTAGTGCTTAAACTTGAAAAAAAATTAATTATAAACAATTACTTTTCCACCAAACTGATTACAAAACTTATTTAACTTGCCTTAGATAGAAGCTTTTAAGCAATCAATTCGCACCAATAACGAACTAAGTAACAAACGATTAAACGAACGCAAAATTTACTGGGTGAATAAATATCACTATTAAAATTATTTCTTCTTAACCCTTAAACTAGGCGCATGATTTAAGTAACATAAGCAGGCGCATGGGGTAGGAAAGGACCCCATAACTTAAAAAGTGAATAACCTTTAACAAAATTGGTGATTTCAGATTCACAACTGTATTAGCTTTTAATAAACACATTTACATGTTAGGCAAACATAAATTACTGATAGTGCTTCTGTGCTGATCGCATACAATTTTTTTGCACAAAGAACACTGTTCCTTACCTTTTTTTGTCCTTATTTCTTGAACACACTTCACACCGCTTTCTTTTTTTTGTTCGCAGCATTGTTAGATGTTGTGGGAATGTTTACGTCGAGCCTTACTTGTATTCGTTCGCGAATTTGTCGTGGAGTGGCATTTAAAGTCAGTCTTGTTAATTGATGCTCTTTCAATAACTCTACTGAGAGATTTAAAAAAAATACCCTTCTTGTCAGATTTGGTTTATTATGTTTCTCTTTATATATGATATAAAAGTTAATTCCAGCTATATTTACCAAATGGAAAAATACTGCAAGAGGCCATCTTCTGGTTCGTCGTGCAACATTGTGCGAAGCACATAGCTGACCGTTTGTGTCAACACCTCCTTTTGTGTTGTTATAATACTGTACAATTTCTGTTTTTTTGCTGTTGTCTAAATTATTTGCATCTGTATATGCATAGTGGATAGTAGCAATACTGCCTTATTTTTTTTGGGACATAAGACAACAAAGTCATGTTTTTTGGAATCCATACAAAACAGTATCCACTTCTCTTCCCCTATTTGGCTGGAATGCTGTTGGAATCTCTTTCTTATTTTTTCTTATTTTTGCTAGGGGTATGCTGGTGTACCAGTTGTCGGTAGTAATATTTCTTCCACTTCCAGAAATGTGCTCCACAAGTCTATATACAACATCTGCCGCACTATTGCTATGATGATATATACCAACAGGTTGAGCGCCTACGTATATTTCCATATTAGTGAGATAATATGTTCTTGAGTCTACTGCAACAAAAACTTTGATACCATACTTATTTGGTTTCAGCGGTAAATATTGTCGAAAACTACATCGTCCGCGGAATCCTATAAGTTGCTCGTCTATGGTTACATTCTCTGACAAAATGTAATTATTGCAGCAGTTTTCATTTATCAAAGAAAATAATTCTCTTATCGCACTAAGCTTGTCAGTCGTATTTCTGTCCGATCTGCATTCTAAGTCATCGAATTGAAGGCACCTTAGAAGAAATAGGAATCTCTTAGCAAACATTGTTTCTCGAAACATTTCAACTCCAGTCCCATCCGTTGCCCAAAGGTCCATATAGTTGAGGTATGATGATCTCAAAACACCCATCAGGAGTCCAAGAAAAGCTTCCATTTCCGCCTTACTTGTTTCATTTGCATCACGTGTACTTACAAACTTATGTTGAATTTTTCGAATGTATTTATTGGTACACTCGATAGAACTTTAAATACACGTGATGTAAAATAACAGTTCCAGATTTCCTTCTCAGTTTCTGCTTGACGGGAATTCCCAGAAGGTCCGCCCTTTTATTTGATTATATTTTGTTGGCATGTTCTAATTCTTACAGTAACAGCAGGTTTGTGCCCTTTAGTTACTTTATCTTTTCCAATAAGCCTTGAACATTTATTAGATGGATTATTTTCATTGTCTTCATCACTATCAACATCAATTTGGCTACACGAATCATGAATTTGATGGGATGGAGTAGAGATGTCATCTTGGTTATCTTGGGTATTGCAACTTTCTTGCTCCTCTTCAATAATGTAGTCATCTTCTTCAAACATGTTTCTAACTTCATCTTCTAGTTCTTTTTCTGTCAAGTATTTTCTCGCCATTTTTACAACTCACTCCGATACACCCAGATATACTCAAAAGCCAACTAACAATGTAAGAAAACAGTTTGACCATTTTATACCAAAAACTTATTATTGTATGTGTGTCTATAGATTATACAGGATGTAATTATTAGCTTGAAACAAATGAAATACTAAAGACAAATGTAAACAAATTAGTTATCTTTTCTTCATATCAGAGCGCTAAACAGAAATAAGCATGCAAGAAAGAAAATTTTAATGAAAAGAACAATACAGTCATAATCTCATTATTTATTCCACATAGTACAATAATGCATTTTCAATACATAAATTTAAACTCCATTGAAGTGAATGAAAGAATTAATTAACATTAGAAACTTAAATCTTGTATTTTTAAACAACAAAAGAATTTAATCTACATTGAAGTGATTAATAATCAGGAAGTAATTACCATTAGAAACTTAAATGTAGGTAATACCTACATTTTTTCATATGCACAACTAGACGCATAGGGTAATTAGACGCAAGGGGTCACTTTTAACTTTTTAGATGGACTATATTCAATAATAGTAAAACCTGATGGAATGTGTTTAAAATAACTTCATGAGATTATGGTTTTTACTGATTTAGATTACATACAATTACAAAGAGTTTTAAAGAAGAATAGAAAAGTTGTAAACTTTTTTAGAAAGTATGGGGTCATTTCTGGCCCATGCGCCTAACTAAGGGTTAACTATTTATCAAACGGTATGATAATATAATAAGTATAAAACAAATATACCAAGTAAACTCTTTTTATCTAGGAGGTCGAAATACAAGTAACAGAATGCAAGTTACAACACGAATAATTGTATACTCGTTAAAATAGAAGTTGAGACGCAACACGAGAAATGCCTTCATTTTGAATAAAAAATGATTTATCTATGTTTATTATTATTTTTTTAACAAAATAAAACTCGCTGAAATTGCACGCAGAAAACTATAATTATTATAAAATAATAAATAATTACTACTATTTTCGTTTAAAATGACGGGAACATAATTTTATTTTTTTGTATTGTTAAAAATTTATAAACTGAGAGGCATCGACAGGCGCCTTTGCATCCTCGGCGCCCTCATGCAACGCACGAGGTGCCCATATGGACGGCGCGGGCCTGTGCAGGTGGCCTAGGAATGCAAGTAATAGAGTAAATACAACAGGTAAAAGTGTTCGTTGATTTACAGGAACAATAGCCTCGTTGTGTTAGTATTAATGAAGCAAAAAGGTACGTTGAAACACAATAGGTTACATAAGTACTGTAGCTTTGCAACTCACGCTTGCCGAGCACCGAGACTAAATGACTTTTTCTACTGACCTAAATTGCACTCCTATCTCTCTGATGATGAATTGTTTCTCTCTAGATTCAAAACTTACCATTAAACCATTTTACTAATCAAAGCGGCGGAACCTACCATCATTCAAAGCTAGACCCGTTAGCAACGCACACATACATTAGGTGAGAGTATTAAATCAATAAGAAGTACAAAATAAAATACATTGCCTTAATTAAATAAAAAAGACAATCTCCTATGAAAAAACATATTTACGTATAAAATACAAGTGTGAATTTGATTTTAATTTGAAGTATGCCTTTAAAAACAACGGTAAGAGAAGAGTTTACTCTAGCAGGCTTGATTAGAAGTAACGAAAATGAATCTAAAACCGATATCACGAAGTAAATGGCTAATTCAAAGTTATCTTTTTACATAAATTTCTTAAAGTTAACTTCTGTAAACAGTGTTGGTTCTCTAATATATCCATTTTCTACATTGGCTCATGTTACATTAGGTTAGGTCCGTAATTTGAGTTGAGACCTAAATTGAATTATACACTCCTCATCTGTAAACTAACTCGTTATTAATATTAAAATAAAATTGAACCCAAAATTAGGTTTCACAAATATCTCTTTGACTGTTTTATAAATTAATATTGTTATAGCATGCCAATGTATTTCTTTAATTTTCGAACATAAAAGCTCTGAAGTCAGTTTAAAAATGCATGACACTTTTTATTTAAAATACTTATGGTTATGCAGTTCCTTTAGTTTGTAATGTAAAATAGATAAAATTAAGCTAATCTATAAAAATATAAAGATGGTTAGATTTTTTTTGTAGCTGTATTAAGCCAGACCATGTACACGATAGCTACAATAAAGAAATCACCTGAAATTATAGAGTACCTATAAGTACAGAATAAACATGCTGTGGTACAAGTTTACAAAATAAAATTAAGACATTTCGAAATATCATACAATTTATAAATTAAAACTGTCAATAAAGTATTATAATACAAGTACGTGAAAATCCTTTTATACTCGAAGTAATATAATTACTCACTCATAATAATAATAATCTTTATTTACGGAAAACTCCTATTCAATATTACAAACAGAAGCTAAAGCTGATTTCGAACAAAGTGCACCAAACTTAAGACAAATGATAAAAATTAAACAATATGAATCAAAGAAAAGTGGTACAGCTCAATAAACTAATCTTATTGTAATAAAAAGTAAAAAACCGAAGAAAATTAAGTTTTACTCATAAATTTACCTTTGAATCCCATAAAAAAAAATTATAAGAGTTAACCATAGCAGATATATACTTGTATAAATTATTCCTATGTATCTACCTTATTATAATCCGCAGTCATAATATTGATAAATTGATCACCCTTAAACTGTGTTTAAACCTAGTAATAGAATTACAAAACTAATCGAACATGTCACAATGATTAGCTGTGTTAATTGTCTTAGAAATTCGCTCAATAATACTATGTTTACCATGATTAGATGAATGGTGTTCTAATCTTAACAAATGTTTACTTCTTCTCGAACGCCAGCTTGGGTTCACAATCAAATTAAAGGTCTGAAGAAAATTAGCATTATCGATAAACCCAGAAAATAATTTATGAGCAAAGCATAGCAGCGCTATACTTCTTCTATCTTCTAAACTTTGTAGGTTATCTATTTATCTAACAAATTATAATATTCAAAACTCGCAACTAAACAGTGATCCTTATGAGATAATATTTTTAAAAACTTACACTGAACATCTTCAGTTTTGTTAACAGAGACAGTATGGTAAGGAGACCAAACATTACTGCAATATTCTAGAAAAGACTTTATAATAGAACAAGGTATTATTCGAATACTGTGGGACGTAAAATATTTACTGTAACCCAAGTAGCCGTAGCGCTTTACAGGTTACAGCGTCAATATGATTGTTAAAATTTAACTTGTTATCAAAGATAATATATATATATATATATATATATATATATATATATATATATATATATATAGTAAATATAGTTTGTTTTAAACTTGGATCGATAAAAGTTTATCACTTTACATTTATTTAGATTTTTAACTTTACACCGACTATTATGATTATCTAGATCTTCTTGAATAAAAAAACAATTCTTATTAGATTTAACAGTTTTAAATATTTTTAGATCATCAGCAAACAGTAAGCACTGACAATTTTGTAAGTAAGAAGCAACATTGTTTATAAAAAGTAAAAATAGGATAGGACCACAGTGTGAACCTTGTGGCACTCCAGAGGTCACTGAAATTATTTATTTTCACTTTTTGTATCGAATTGGACAAAAATGATGCTATCCAGTTAATAATATTCGCATGAAAACCATAGACATTCAATTTCTCAAATAAGATGATGTGAGATACTCGATCAAAAGCCTTGGTAAGATCGATGTAGATAGACTCGACTTGATAACCATTCTCCATAGATTTAATTATGTATGAGTGATAATCCATCAAATTTGTAGCTGTTGACCGCCCCACATAAAAACCGTGCTTGTTTCCAATTAATACATTCTTACAAATGGAAAATAATTGTTGTGATACAATATTTTAGCGAACCATGACTGAATTGAAATGCATCTATAATTATCGATAGCATCGCGTTTTCCTGCTTTAAAAATAAGTGTTTTAATTAATTCCTAGATTTTGGGAACTTGCTGTTCCACCAGAGAATCATAAAACTAAGAACATACGGTTTAGCTAGAGTAAAAGCACATGAGGCTTAAAATGTACCAAGCATTAAATCAGCTCCATAATTTACTTTAGATTTTAACGATAACCTGATGTTCAAAACTTTGCTAACAGAGACCGTTAAAGTGCAATATTCAAGATGATAGGTAATGTTAAGCTACGATGCCGTCGTATAATTAACATATGTTGAAGAAAAAAATTCGGTAAGACCATTCACTATTTCATGTCCTTCATTAAAAACACAATTATCCCAATGTTAAGCACGTTGCAACTATTTGTCGAATTTCTTACAGTAGACCAAAAGTTCTTAGGGTTCATAAAAATATTTTGCTGAATTTTATTTACGTACTTGCCATAAAGCGAAATAGATCATTCCTTGCGTTATTGTCTTAGATTGGAAAGGTGAATGTGACCCAATCCACGTTCAGTCTTTTCGTAAATACAATTGTTACGTGCAGAAAGGGCTATTCGTAGAAATTGTGGAAAGTGCTGTAACATAGATAAAGGAATTAGCCGGAAGCTCAGCCGGTCTGTTAAGCACTTGGATGCATGGGCGTTTTGACAGGAGAAAAGATATACATTGAATTTAAAAAGGGCACCACTTGATTTAATTTTATATCGCCCCTCTATCAAGAAAAGGGCTACGCCCACACAGGACAAAAGAGGCAACTAAAATAAAATGGTGAACTAAGTCCACACTGACAAAGGACTGGCTAGGAAGTTGATCGGAGATCACAGGATTAACGAAAACTTACGATCGTTTAACACCACTTATTTAATATACCAACTGTAAAATAGCATAAATTTTTATAATAATAATTAAATGTTCATAAGTATCTAACATAAAAATTATGGAGCGTCAACTCGCAGACATAAATACAATTCTTTCAGGAAATATTCCCAATACATCAATCAATATACATCAGATACAAGATATCTACAAAATAAACCACCAGTAATCAACTTACCTTTCAACCGAATCTAGAAAAAAAAACTATGAATTATACCTAAAATTTACATAAGCAGACACAATACGGTCCGGCATCTAGCGTTGACCCTAAAAAAAAAGAATACCCAAACATGTATATATATTTATCCGAAATTGAATACTTGTACACCGATATTCCACGAAGAGCTCTCCGTCGGACTAATCTATCAGTTTCCAATCAACCGGACGCAAATAAACCCCAAATATAAAGCGAAAATTATCACTAGATGTCTACCCTGTTGTTTACCTTATGTAAGCAAAATTACTCAATGTAGTTACTATGAGCAGTACAGGCAAAGTAAGCATGAAGCGATTAGAAAATTCAGAAAGGCTAAGTTCATTACAGATTTGGCAATCACAACGCAAGAATTTAATAAAGGCGCAACACAGATTGACACATTCATTAGTAAGCATATGGCTACAAACCAAAAATTAAAGTGTTGTACTAAACAACGATTAAATTGTAATCAGTGAAAAGTAACAAAAATTTTTCAACCCCAATGATCAGAAATAAATATGCAATTTAATTTACACAGTAACTGAAATAAATAACTTTTTATACAACCCCAGCAGTTAGCATGATTTATGAGACACCTTGTACATTTCGACTCAATAGTAGCGTTCCGTCAGCTAAACAGCTGATTGCATGTACAGTAAACACAGATAGTTCTAATGTAATGGTTGAACAAACTACGGTTTGATATCAAAATAAAGCTAGTACATAATAAAAGTTAGAAATTGATAGCTAAAATACAAATTCTATTGCAAAGTTAAAGGTAAGTATAAGCGAAACTTTGAAATAACCC
Source organism: Vesta saturnalis (assembly GCA_036346205.1). Classification (NCBI taxonomy): domain Eukaryota; kingdom Metazoa; phylum Arthropoda; class Insecta; order Coleoptera; family Lampyridae; genus Vesta; species Vesta saturnalis. The sequence goes on from JARFJB010001564.1 coordinate 686,421, forward strand.
AAATTGTCTTTTAGAGGTACAAATGGCTAATATTACTCTCGATTACTAAGAAAATATTTAACAGTAAAGTATAAGCATTAATTATAGGAATAGGCTAATTGCGGAAACACACTAATACAATGTAGCAAGCACAGTAATGTAATTGTTATAAGAATTTCAGTAATGTAACGAGAGCCTCGTTATGTAGAAAAGCTAACAAAAGTCACTCACCGTAGGTAAAAGTTTGTATGCGTGTAACAAAATACTTATCCGAAACTAGTCGTAGGTGTAACGTATATTTCTTCAGTTAATGCGGAAGATACTAGGAGAAGGAGTAATCGTAAACTGTTTCCATTCAGGTTCGAAGACCCATAACTAATATTTCACACCTCGGATGAATGGTATCCAATTGTGCTGTCAGAAACGGTTTAACTATCTCTTATGGAAGCACGAAAGATGTTACTCTTGAGTAAATGTGTAAAGGCCAAAAAAAAACCTATATAAGACACTGTGTTAGAATTTAAATCAATACCCAAATTTTTATAAAATATGATCTTCATACTCCATTAAAATTTCAAAACATGTATACATGCATTTCAAAGTTATGTCTAGTAAATAAGAAAAGAAAGTGAATAGCTTACCTCTTGACCGAAGCTAAGGTGTAGTAGAAACAAAAAATTAAAGCCGAACTCAAATTCGAAATCCCAACAGGTTTTATTTATATGGAAAAGATTAAATCCAGCAACAGGCTGTGTTAAAATTTTACTTGAAAAGTTCAATCAAATTTTTAAGGACACCTTTTCCAAATTTTTCATTTGCTTCTAACTACGCATTGAATTTCTTTGCCAAAATGGCGTTTTTCCTTCTTCTATGAAGGTACCAGAAAACAAAAAAAAGAAAGAAGATTAATTTCTACCAATACTCGAATTTTAAAACGGTCACATGTTTGAAAAATTTTCCTATTAAGAACGAATTTTTATTGGCAATGTTGCCATTATCCAATAACATATAGGATGAGTCGTAACTAAAGACCATAAAGTTATGAACCAAATTTACGCGTATCACAATGAGCTACTTTCTTTTCTTCTATTAAATCTTTCAACAGTCTATTAAACCATCGTGGATAGTTGCTACGATATACTGCAATGCGAGGGACAGATTAATTGATTAAATTGTTGATAACATCGTAAAAACATTGAAACATATCATCAGCACACTTTCCCTTAAGCACGCTCTCCCACTGAACTGAGGCTAATGCATTGTTTATGCAAACATAATCTGCTTTTAAGAAAGTCAATTTATACTCACAAAAAATTAAGGTTGGTAGTATTTGGCGTTGCAGCTATACTAAGGTTGTAAGCAATGTGGTGAAAAGAATTGGGTAGCAATAAGTCCACCGCTGGTGTAATTCGTAGGTTACAGCAACCCGAAAAAGCTCAATCCAAAAATACGCCACGATTTTTAGGAATGTCATTCACTTGCCATAATTATAAGTATGTGTCTATATCACGGACGATGTTGACTGAAGCATTCGTTAATGACGAATAAAATTTAGAACAGTTGAAATCACCGAATTTAATTCCGAGTTGGAGTTTACTAATTCTTCAAGGGTACTGCAGTGAGTTTGGTATGCATCGCTCTGAGATCCAGGAGACCTGTAATGAAGGTACTTAACGATGGAATATCGTATATTCTGTGCTATCGATATCATTAAAAAATCAAAACATACTTATTTCGATCTCAAAAATAAATGCCGAAATAACAATTAAATTTATTGCATGGGTACATCACTACTTTGGAATAACACCGGCACAACAAAAAAAAATTGCGATTTCGACTTATTGTTATGATAATAACGAGTATTTGGTGAATTTTTACGTGGAAAAGTGTTACAAACGTAGGTCACTGCCCGACTGCTACAAAGCAGTTATGTCTGTACTGGATATAGGAAATTAGTCCCAGGGTTTGGAGAAACACTGTCACATGTTCTGTTGATCCGTAGACTTCATACAGTGTAGGTCACGATTTTGTTTCAAGAGTGTAATAATTCAAAAAGTACCACGTTTGTGTTGAATTGTTTGGAAGAAGAACGTCACGTTTTGAATTACGTCAATGTTCCGCATAAATAAGTAAGCGTGTACATTATTTTTATGCGATAAATAACGTATTATTTGGAGATCTGTAAGTTTTGTTTAAAAAGTGAGGTTAGATGAGTTTTCTTTTGCAGTGTTATTTCGATACGTGTCACTTTTGTCGAAAATTATTTATATTTTGCGTTAAAGACCGTAATTGATGAAATAGTTTGTTTTTGCCACTCTTGAATAAAAGTTATTAAATCATAGTTATTCATTGTTCGTAGTTTCAAATCCTACTCGAGGTAAACTTTTTATTTATTTATTTAATAAACTTAATAATAATTCATTGTTTCAGTTACAATAATGTCGTGCAGTGCGAGAAATAGATTTATTTTAAGATTAGCTGCCAAATATAATAAAGAAAATTTGGGAAGCTGAACACACAAACACTACCGAAGAAAATGGCCCGTACAGTGGTGCTGATAAAGCGGCTCCGATAACCAGTGATAACACCTCGGAGCTACAATACACTTTCATAGTGAACGGTTCGCATAAAAACACTGCTGAAGCTGAGGACGATGTACAGCACAACGGCCTTTCCGAAGCATCAGCTACTGTTCCAATATGCACTGACAACAGAGAGAATTTTCAATTGCTTGCAGTATCAAGAATGAAAACCCCCGTCATAACTTCACTCATTCAAAGAGTTTTGGAGATAACAGTTTTCATGATTTGGATTCTGATGATCCAGTTGCTGACCCTAATTTCGTAGACTCTTCTTCAAAGGAAGCGTCTGAAAGCTACAGTTCATCTGAATCAGAATCTGCTATTCTAATATCACAGCAAGTAAAAGAAAAGTTTTGAATTTATGTAATAAAGAAAATAAAAGTCAAAAGAGAATGAACGATGTTGAGAAGTGACGAAAAACTGAAAGCAAGCACTTAAGAAACTGCGGTAAAAGTTAGAAGTCTATTAAGAAAATTAAACACAGCGATGGAACAGTTGAAAAAAAGGAAGTAATGACGGATGCTCGAAAACTAATGCCCCCTTGTGGGGAAAAGTATCGACTTAAATGTTTAAACAAAATTACTGAACAAGACAGACAAAGTATTTTTGACGAATATTGGGAAATGGCAAACTTGCAGAGGTAACGCGACTTCATCGCCGCAAAATTTACACCTAGAAATCCTAGGAACCGCTATCAGAAGGAAAACAGTTTTTTACTGCTACTCTCGGTATAAGTGTAAGAATGGTTTAAACAGTTGAAGAAAAATGAATTCCTTCTCAAGCGGGAATTATTACCACTGATGGTAGGGAAAATATGGCAATCATGCAACTGTGGCAACAACAATAAAAGAACGAGTTAGAAATCATATTAGCTCAATACCTAGAATTGAGAGTCATTATTTCGTGCCCGAACTTCCAAAGAATACATTTCAGGAACTTTAAGTGATCTCTACAGAGATTATAAAGCGACATGCGAAGAAGAAAACCTGGAGTATGGTTCTTACCTCATGTATTATACTACATTTAAGCAAGAATTTAATCTGGCATTTTATATCCAAAAAAAGAGCAGTGCGAGCTCTGCCTCAAATTTAAGAATCTATCTAACGAAGAAAAACGAGAACCTGCAGGGCAATACGAAATCCACTTGCTACAAAAAGATCTATCACGAACTGAAAAAGAGAATAATACGAAATCTACCCATATACTAGCAGTGTATGACTTACAGGCAGTATTACCGTATTCTCAACGTGATATCTCAACATTCTATTACGTTTCCGAATTGAATGTTTTAATTTTACGATTTTTCAACTTAAGACTAACGATGTCACTTGTTCCGTATGGCACGAGGGACAAGCCAACCGAGGCGCTATTGAAATCGCTGCTTGTATATGGTGTTACTTAGAATAACTGCATCATGAAAGAGATAGTGAGCCGAATCTAGATAATGAAACAAAAGAAGTAATTTTCTACTTGTACAATTGTGCCGGCCAAAACAAAATAAAACCATTACATCCATGTACCGTTAAGTTATTTTGGGTTTTAAGTAGATTCAATCTATAAGTCACAAATATTTGTGGCCATAGTCAAAACGAGAATGATTACGCACATTCCAATATAGACAAGCAGATTAAAGAAGCCATATAATGTGCACGAGCTTTGTTATGATGATTTTTATGCTTTTCAGAATCAAGGTATTGAGATAAATAAAAAGAATACTGATAAGAAAATCTTTCTTTTTTTTTATGATTGTGGACCTGAACAGGCTAAACAAGGCCTATCGTGCTAAAGCACTCAGGAACACTTAGGAGGATGGATAGAGGGATAATGAATTGCCAATAGATGCCTATGAACAGCTACCTTAAATTTTCTCATATCATAAGTGAGAGGAAAACAGGAACAAGAAACAGGAACTGCAAGGTTTCTGATGTTAAGATCTTTAAAATTGGCCAGATAAACCAAACGCATTGGTGTATAAAAATGGCTATGATGAACACGATTTTAAAACAATAATATTCACCAATAATATTAAAACCACACGAATAAACTCATCTGCTAGCAAACAAGATCGTGTTAATTCTAAATTCGTAAATTGATCCTTTATTTCAATTGTACGGAGACGTAGTTCAAAAGGTATAGTAACTTTTGAATTATGAGTTTGTTATTGTATCTGTTTCCATAGCAAGTAAGTAAATGCATTTCTACTCGTAATATTACATTTAAATGTCTTTACTTACTAGGTTCTGAAATCCTCAATTCATGTGCTGTGTCTTCATTAATAGTATTTTTATTATCTTATAAAGTATTACACCTTAAGCCGCGTACAGACATGCAACAAAACATGGTAACATTACAACATCGCGTATCAAGTGTGGACGCTAGTCCGCAACACCGTAACTCCGTAACAGCGTAACATCGTAGCACCAATTGTGTACATGTTTGGACTGGTTTACGAACATATTTTATATTTTCGTTTCCTCAGTAAAATCTAGGTATCGGTGCAGTATGGAGCGCACTGAGGAAGTAACCCTTCATTTTATCGAAATGTATCGAAGCAAAGAGATTTTTTGGGATGCCATAAATCCTAAATATTATAATAAAATTTAAAAAAATTGCACACAAGTGCTGAAGGGTGCAAAAAAAAAGATGAATGCTTTACTCTCGGCGCTTAGACGGGAAAAGACAAAAATAAAAAAGAGTGAAGGAATAAAAAAAGGTAAGTGTAATTAAATAATAGTAACGGATGGTTGTCAAGTAAAACAATGATTATTGGTTTCTTAGATTAATAATTATTAATGGATAATCATGTTGGTTTGTTTTCATTGCAGGACGTCGTGAATTCTGTGAAAGCGGTTGGTTTGCCTTCAAGGGATTGCTATTCCTCTGGGACAAAAATAAAGTTCGCTATACACAAAGCACTGTAAGCATTTATTGGGAAAAAGTTGTACATGTATTATGCATAATTGTCTTGCCAGAAAAGGCGTCCCTCCTTCTGAAAAAAATCCGCTAATTCATCTCGAATTACTTTAGCGTCTGTAGATGGTTTTCTTGGAATATTTCTTAAATCTATTTCCGTATCGAATGATCCATTTGGGGTATAAAGGGAACATGAGGTAGAACTCTTTCTTAAAAAATTATGTAAATACGCTATTGCCATTGCAATAAGCTTAGCTTTGTTAGGATCTAGCAACAGGGCTTTCAGGAGTACTCTAAAAATATCCGAAGAAATTCGAAATACATTTTCCATGACACGCCTGGCGCGAGATAATCTGTAATTGTAGATCCTTTGCAATTATCCTTTCGGATGTATCCCCGAAAACGGTTTCATTAAACTGTAAGTCAGCGCAAATGCTTTGTCCTCAATAAAAAAATTATGGAAGGTCGCGTTGTCTATCACCCAAAGGTTCTGTTTGTGGCAAATTTAAGTTCTTTTGCTGGAGTTGTTTATACAGGGAACAATGTTTGAATATGCCATTATCTGAAATGCGTCCCTGACCTCCAACATCCACGTACAAAAAGTTGTAATAAGCATCGACCAATGCAAAAAGAACTATGCTAAAAGCGATTTGTAATTGAAGAACTCGCTTCCTGAATTATTTGGTGCTTGCAAAACGACTTGTTTGCCGTCCAGTACTCCAATGCAATGAGGAAAGTTCCAAACATCATTATATTCTTCTAAACATCCTTCTGATGTATTGGGTAACTGTAACGAAAACATGTGATACAATCATATTCAGCACCAGTTCGGAATAAATAAAAAAAATCCTCTAACAAATTTATTGTCTAACAATGCGTTAGTTATAGATTAGCATCACAGAAGACGAAGATGATGCAGATGATGATCCCTCCGATAATTTTGCTTCGGTAGAAAATACTCAGGGGTCTGAGGAGAATCAGGAGTCGCAGGAGACGCAACATATTCCAGTGCCTGTGGAAAAACATCCTCCAGCTCAGATGGCTACTGCCCTGCAACACGCAAAAGGAAGCGTGCAGCTGATGAGAAGTTAGATACCGCTTTTGTAATATTATCAAAGGCATCGAGGGCGCAGGCACAGCAAGAACAAAATGAGTTCACGCTATTTGGATATCTTATGGCTACGAAACTTTAAAAATATTCTAATGTAGCGCAGACTGCGGTGCAAGCCATTATGAATATTGTATTTGAAGCGGACAGGGAGTTCTATGACCAACGCCCCCACATGGTCCTCACTTAAATATAGTGCATCATCAACTGCATTCGTATCCTAGCATCTCCAAAACTTCCTCACGATTGCCGATTTGCACGACCGGATTCTGGTTACAACCGCTCTCCTTTCTCATAATCCCAGACTCCCCAGTATTTACCACAGCCATCTCCATCAAGTTCCTATTATTGCACTACGTCTACTTATTCAACATCTGCCAGCGTTACCGCCCATTCCGCACCGACATTCACGGAGTATTTTAACATGTCCGCCATTGAGTAAAAACAGTTATATTGAACTAAGTTAATTATGATTGTACTTATTAAATACAAGTAGTATTTTCGTTATGTGTGTGATTTAATAAAATTACATACCTGTATATTTTGCTTTAATTTGTCTATGCGCGCCTTGCCACTTCTGGAACTATGGCACGATTGTTTAGATACTTTGAAAACATACTGCAGACTAGTGAAGGAATCTCCAGTCGCCAAGAAAGTGTTACTGCTAACCTTTCTTGAACAGAAATAGCTTTTCTCCACTTTGTATCTTTTCGTGCTATTTTTGGTCCAATTTCATTGATTAAATACTCCAAGTCTGTAGGGGGCATCCTTGTAAAATTTTTATATAAACCACTAACTGCTTGAAATTTTAGATCCATAAGTAAATGACGCCCACCATACCTAGTTCTACTTGTATATAATTCGGTCTGCCACCAACGTATTTCCCTACGTTTTTTGTTTTTCACTAAATAGTGCATAACTATATAAGCTGAAGCTGCAATATCCATCTTGCTGCTTGAAGGACTTTGCATGAACTGAAATGGGACGCGACTGTGTTTCGCGCTGACGATACACTGCGATGTTGCGTTACGCCTCAATCTTTCGACCACACCGCAACTTCGTCGTGCAACAGACACTGTTGCGCAACGAAGTTACGTTAAGATGTTTTGTTGCATGTCTATACGAACCTTCAGAATTTTTAGATAACTATTCGGTACGCATATATCTGATTTCGAAGTTGTTTACATTAATGAGGGTTACCTAGTTGTTTTTAAACCCAACATAGCACATTCTACATTACATTTTTTATAATTTAAAAAAGATATGACCTATAGCAAAGTTAATTATTTTGAAATACCCAATTAACCGTAGTTACAGGTTAATTACAACAAGTTACGTTTAGATCGTTTAAATAACAAAACCATGCATGCTAATAATAAACCTGTTTGCCCTTTTACCTTTCAATTGAAGATCGTAAATTGCATAATTTAAGCTAGATACCTGTAATACCTCCTACATACTTAATTATTTATAGTGAAGCGTTTGTAATAATACACTGTGTTTAACACATAACATTTTTTTGTTAATACCACTCATTTATTCAACTCATTAATATTGGGTGCGTCTAGAAATTAGTTGCTTAGATTCTCTGAATCTAAAAATCACAAATCAGTAGATTCCTGGCGATTGATATTAATTATTATCACATTTATTTCCAAATCCATTAACTACACCTACAAAGCGATTTATCGTAAACGTATCGAATTGTAATCCTTCTTGCAATGAATCATTTTAATCTGAAACTAGTTCGTTGAGCTATAGATATAAAATACAAACTTGGAACGCTAAAACAACAGTGTATTATTATCAATTTAATGCTAAACAAGCTTGTAACGTTTAAATTAAATATAATACTATAAATTAGAGATTTGACCCTTAGGGAAAGCGTAAAGAAATATTTTTCCGTAATTACGACAAACACTTCGAATACCTTTCTGTTAGTAGTTAGTAGTGATACGTAGTTGACGTTGTTACATCAAACCATACTCGGCGCCGTGAAACCTTACCAAGTTAAGTGGGTTGCCGACCCAACTATAATGGAGATGGGGGTGAGTCTGTAAGACGTAAAATAGTAACAAAGTTCAGTCCGGGAAAACAGCCTTTAGGCACCACCACAATCTACAATTTATCTTAAGTAAATAGTCCTTGGCGAGTTCTCAATCGTACCCGACTGCGTAATATAGGATTGTAGCTTACTCGATAAAATAGTACACAAGTCTATCTCAAACATCCATCATGTTTCGCTTTAAACGAGTACATTAAACTTCACCCGAGTAATGTTAATAAATTTATCTTAATCCAAAATAACAAACATATGTAAGTCAAATCAATTTTCAAATCCGTAAATTTGCTTAAGTTTAAAAACAAAATTTCCTAAATTTTGAAAGAAATAACGCCGTGTATATTCGTATAGCCTAAGTAGTAGCACGTTTCCTGTATACCGTCCAATTTACCCTCCTATATTTAGCAACAAGAATTAATATTGATAAAGTGAATCAACATAAATATTTGCCTCATTAAAAACTAAAATTCTGTATTTAACAAGAATCAATATCTTAAATGAACTGGAAAATATTATACCATTTCGCTCCTAGTTTCTGCTTTTTATTGTGTAACTTCTCTTTAAATATAATCGAAACACTATACTTGTAACTTCCGAATGTGGTTAAATCCAACACAAAATATATAACTTCTTATACAATTTAGAACATTTGTTCTTTATGAGACATAATCGCCTAAATGAATCAATCAAATTTTGAAAGCATATTAACTTACCAATGAACGACTTTCAAATCTCTGAATTACGAATCAAATAATATTATTAATTAAAGCTGGATAAAATCATTTGCTTTAATTCGAACTCTGCGTTCACAGTTACTTTAAATAACTGAAAAAAAATTTAATTCTAACTAGAGTACTTTTTATGACTTAGATGCTAGGATTTTGTTATTAAAACAACAAATGACAGAAAATAAAGTTTCTTTTCTTTCATCCTTTAAAGTAATGAAAATGAAATCGTAATGTAGTTTTAAATTAGGTTCTCTACCTAATTTTATATCTAATGCAGAAAAAATGAGCAATATTTGTGAATGAAAGTCTAACCTTTCACAATAAAAAGAAAACCTTCTAAAATAAAGATTTTGGACATTTGGTCACACATAAGCAAAATCTCATATATCTTACTTACTTACTTACTTACTTACTTACTTACATACATCTTACTTTAATTCCGCTAGGTGCACTGATATGGTTAACAGCTCACTAATCCATAGATAATTGCTACGTTCTATACGGTACACTACCTGTACTATCCGTATACTTTCGTTGCTAAATACTAAGTTCTACTACGCGCCGCCCGAATTTTGCTTGAAATCGAAGTTACCACAGTCACAAGCTTCTTTACGCTTGCTTCTGAATTTTGTTCATACACAAAAGCAAAAGCTTGACCTGGTAATGCTTACAATTGCTTTCTTTTTTGTTTCTTTGCGCAACAAGCTGCGGGCAAAATCTTAGGTTTTCTCGTTACATAGCAGACCAAGCCCTTATATGTATAATAAAATTTGGAAAGTTCTTCTTAAATTTGAATGCACTCCCCCTAACACAAGTGTTTTCAAACCTAGTCACAATTTTTAGCTTATCAATGACAAATTTGGATTCGCAGTTAACCGCAAGCCAATATTACATTTTTTTTTGCGTGAACTCAAGTTTTTTTATAAAATCAAAATATTCTTAACAAATTGCGTAAGTCACACTAGATCAATGTCTTACTTTATATCTCACAACCGACGAAGAACCACTCCAGCCACTTCAAGTTTTCATTATATAGGAGTTTCATACACAAAGTGGCGCTAATCCAAATTCAACCACACTCATAATGATTCATACGTTTCGTGCCCTTTCGTCGGTACAAAATCTGAAAGCATGAAATTGGAACCAATACAAACTATACTCTTAGAACTCCGTTATCCTTAAATGACTAACTTAAACTAAATTGGTCTCTGATTTTACAGCAGTGCTTATCAAGATATTCGAACCTGCACGAACGTGGTTAAAATGATTTTATAGTTTCCTCTCAAAATTATTTTTAAAGCAACTTTTATATAATATGTTATCGGTCGTGTAATCAAGTCGTTATCTTTTCTATACAAATTCTTTACTACGTCAATTTTCTGTGTAGAAATAAAAACGATATTCTATACTTTAAGCCTATGTTTACTATTTATAAATGCGAACGGTTATTAACGTATTTTCATCCTGTTGATGATGCTAATTTAATTTCAATTGTGTTGTGATTACTAAATTATTTCAAAATGATTTCTCTGATTGTTAAACTATGTTAACAAACCAATTGGGTGATTAAGAAAGTAAATTTATATTAATTAAAAATTATTATTAATTTTATTAAATACATAAATAAAAAGCTTACCTCGAGTCGGATTTGAACCTACGACATGTACTTTTCTAGAGTGCCGCTCTAACCAACTGAGCTATCGAGACACAAGACCCAATCAATGTAAAGTTTGTCTTTATGTAGGCAGAACTGATGTAAATTCTAAATATAATATAATATGTTGGTCAAGTTGCTTTGGTATGTGTGAATCCTTGCGATACTGTATGCTCATATTCCATGAATATAGGTAATTTGACTGTAATCTCATTATATTTAGAATTTACATAAGTTCTACATACATAAAGACAAAATTTACATCGACTGAGGCTTGTATCTCGATGGTTCAGTTGGTTAGAGCGGTACTCTAGCAAAATACATGTCGTAGGTTCAAATCTTACTCGAGGTAAACTTTTTATTTATGTATTTAATAAAATAAATAATAGTTTTGAATTACATATTTACTGTTGAACTTATTCGTTCACAACAAAACTTATAATAATTGAAAATTATTTTTCTGTAAATGTATGGGCAAGTCAAGTCCTTATTTATTGGAAGGAAATCTGAATGGAGAAAGGTATTTACATATTGTACAACATAATCTACTTGATTTCCTCGAAAACGTGCCATTAGATGTAATCAGGCGCATGTAGTTTATATAAGATAGAGCTCCTCCACATTATAATGTAATTGTTCGCCGATTTTTGGATAAGTTATTTCGTAACAAATGGATTGAACTGAGTGGTCCAGTCACTTGACCTCTGAGATCTCCCGATCTAAGTTGTTTAGATTTCCTTCTGTGGGGACATATTAAAAATCTTGTTTACCAAGGAATATCAGAAAATTTAAAAGGTTTAAAAACCAAAATACGACATGCTTTTCGTACAATTACACTGGCAATGTGGGAAAGTGTATAGCGGTCATTTAGAGAAAGAATTGGGTTATGCATAGAAAATAATGGGCGGAATGTTGATCACTATTGAGAAATTAATTTTATTATTATTATATTATTAAAGCTATTATTGAAGATTTGTTCTCGTTATTTAACAATACGTTACAGTTCATTTTAAATTAAAAGCAGTTTTTTAAGTATAAGGCTAATTTTATACGTAATCTTTACACAAAATCCTGAAATATCTGTTCGCGGGAAAGAAAATTGCAAATATCTCAAAAACTGCTAACTTTAACTCCTGAAATAGCTATACCAGATAAAAGATAATTTAATTTTACATACCTGGGCATAAAAAAGTACGGGGTGTTCCATTTGAAAAAAAAAGTTTTCGCAGTTTAAAATTAGCTAAATGTGGCATGGAAAATGTAACACTTTCCAATCTAGTTTAATTGCAGAAGTTACACCACTCTGTTCTTACGCTGTGCCAAAAATTGATCCTGGTGTACCATACGGAAAAAGCTATAAGGCTCCTTTCAGAACTTTGCACCTTTTTTTTAATAATTGTGGACTAGAACAGGCTAAATTTGACCTATCGTGCTAAAGCACTCAGGAATACTTAGGAGGATGGATAGAGGGACATAGAATTGCCAAGAGATGCCTATGAATAGCTACCTATAATTTTTCTCTTATTATGTTAAACATCTCCAATACCTTAGGGTTTAGCATAGGGTGCGACACACGTTTTTCACATGCCAAGAGATGTCTACCTGTAATTTTTCTCTTATTATGTTAAATATCTCCAATAGCTTAGGGTTTAGCATAGGGCGCGACACTTGTTTTTCACTCAAAATTTTGCGGTCTTTCCGAATTTCAAAAAATATATAGGGTGTTCCATTAAAAATAAAAAAGTTAGTTGCTGTCCAGGGGATATGGAACACCCTGTACATTCAAAGATATTTTTGAAACACGCAAAAAAAGGATGCCAACAACCTGGGATAACACACATTTTTCTCTGATAAGCAGCTAAGGCGCTACAGAGCAAATACGTACTCACCCTGTATATACACTGCTCGGCAAACAGTCTGCGAAAAATGGAAATTATTTTATTATCGAGAAAAATGTTATTTAAGATCGATTCAGCATACCCAATAACCAAAAAAAAGTACTTACATATATCACTTCACTTCAGTCATGACGACAAATTGAACCAATTCGCCTTAAATATAATATATAGGCAAGATATCGAAAAGTTTTAAAGAGAAAAGTTGTTCAGAATTCGATTTTACGCCTAAATGTCAACTTTGGAAAAAATTCAAGGGCGTTTGAATAATTTCAATTTTTCTCAGTTTTCTGGAAATTAAAAAAAATTCGCTTGGTTTACATAAAGAAATCCCATTTTCGCCCGTAACAAATGAATCCATTTATTATTTGCAAACATTGCGGATTAAATTTGTACCTTATTCTGCTGTGTGTATATGATTTTTGAACACAGCAATTATTACCTGTCAGTTATTGCCAATATTTTTTTTATTTTAACTTCCAACGGCCACTCAACGGCGAAAGTTTTTGCTCAAATTGTATTAAGAAATTTTTTAATTCTTATTGGAGGTATATTCTTTTTTGAGTCAAATCGTATTTTCTTCGTCAGTCTCTGCGTTAGGAGAGATGATTGGATACTAATCTTTAGTGGATTTTATGGTTTATACAACTGTGAATTAGTAATTGTCTTTACTATTTTTATGGAAAAATTAATATACATTCTATAGTGGACTTTGATCACAGCAGGATTATTTTTTTTTATTTCCATACTTTATTATTAAAGTATAAGGTTGGCAACTAAGTGATTGCGGATTTTATCGACAGATGGATTTTTCACTTTCTTTTGTTTCGTTAACGTGTTAAAAGTACCTAACCTATATTTTTTCTTATTGTTTGGAATTCCACCTTTCATTTAGTAAAAAAATTATACCGATTAGTCATTTCTTTAGTTTTGTGTTGATCTCAATCTAAAAATGGAAGAACAAGGCGTGCACTTCAGACATATTTCATAGTATTATTTCACAAAAGGCAAGAACGCATCGCCAATACACAAGAAGTTATGTGCCGTAGGTATATGGGAATGAAGCCTTAAAAGAAAGGCAGTGTCAAAATTGGTTTGCCAGATTTCCTTCTGGTGATTTTTCATAGAAAAATGCTCAAAAATCCGGCTGTCCAGTTGAAGTCGATGAGACCCATACCAAGGCCATTATCGATTCAGCTCGTCATAGCACGACACGTGATATTTCAGAGAAGCTCAATGTATCGCATGCATGCATTGGAAAAGGATTAAAAAGCATGGCTATGTCAAACAACTCGTTCTACAGATCCCTCACTAGCTTGTGGAATTCATTTGGCGCAACGCATTAGTATCTGCGATTCGCATCTGAAACGCAACGAAATTGATCCATTTCTGAAAAGACTGATTACTGGCGACGAAAGGTGGATAGTTTATAATAACTATGAACCAGCCCAGACACCAACAAAAGCAGAAATTCAGCAAAAAAAGATTATTCTGCCAGTCTGGTGCTATTATAAAGGAATTCTGCACTTTGAACTTTTGCCAAACAACCAAATGATCAAATCAAACGTGTACCTTCAACAACTCTCCAAACTGAGCGATGACATTCTAGCAAAGCGGCCAGAAGTGACAAATCGTGAGAGTGTTGTTTTCCACCATGATAATGCAAAGTCCCACACACCTTTGGTCACTCGCCAAAAATTATTGTGTATGTGACATCCGCCATATAGAATTGACCTTGCGCCTTCAGACTACCATTTATTTCGTTCCATGCAGAACTCCTTAAATGGTAACATTTTTAATAACTCTCATGAGTTCAGTTTTTTGATGGCACAGATCAGAAATTTTATGAACGTAGAATTATGACACTTCCTGAACGATGGTAAAAGGTCATCGACAAAAATGGACAGTGCGTAATTGAATAAAGTTATATTTTTAAGGAAAAATTTAGAATTTTCATTCTTATTTAAAATCCGCAATCACTTAGTTGTTAACCCTACATTTTAACCTTAACAGTTGTGTGATATTTACTGAAGCTAAAATTGCTGTTGAAACGTTAACATTTTGTAAATATGTATTACGGATTTTCTCATTTAAATTTTACCTTCATTGCCACGAAAATCAGATGTCAGCTTTTCTTTTTGTAAAAACTGTTACAATGGTATAAACATAGAAAAATCTATTACAAATAAAAGCGTAGTTAAACCTAAACACATACTTAAAGTAACGAAAATAAAAAAAATGTTTTCAACTGTTAAATCCTAAATCTTACAGGTTTTGAAGTATACACGTTCATCATAGCACCAGATTGCATCCGTCTGATCAAACCGAAGGGAAGTAGAAAAGCGAAAAGAAATAGAGAAGACAGATTTCAAATATTACAGTCATTATATTCCATTTTCTTAACTTTAAATTTGAACGGTTGGAAATGTTAAAAAATTCAGGAAGCAAAAAATATAAAAATTTAATCAAACTGGAAAATGTGTGTGGCAGGAAAATATTTAAATGTAACCGTGTTATACCATTGTTAAAAGATTGTTTTTTTAAAGTAAAACGGGAAACATTACATTTAGTGTTGGACGAAAAGATATTAAAATGCAGACAAAGGTTTATAGGTAAATAATGTTACACTCGAGAAGGATGCCTCGAAAGAGGAGCAAAAAATACAATTTCAATTTATTTGAACGCTTAAATGTAGTACATAGTGCTTTATGAAACGCCTTCAATTGATGATTGAACCAGCAATAATTGTCATAGGGGAGTAAATGTTATTATGTTTGTTTTATTTTAAACGTTTATTACGGTGATGAGAGAAAAAATCTTTTTCGTTTAAAAAATATATTAGGCTCTTTAAGTTCTTTGCTTCTTTTCGACGTTTTCGTAATGTGAAAAGCTTATTATATTCCTGTCATATTAATTTAAATAAATTAAATCTGAACATGTAAACTTTCACCATTATTATCCATAATCAAATACTTATCTTTTTTGGGTTTTGTAATGGTGTATTTTCAATTGTACAATCTAAATGTTTCGATAACACTTACTTCGTGAGTAGTAATATCTATTAAAATTGTTAAAGATGTTGAAAACAATTTTGTCAAAGTTGAAAAATTAAAACATAAACATCAGCCTGCTATTAACATAACAGTTTGAGAAACGTACAAAGCCAACTATAGATTTAAATTTTAGTAAAGAATAACTAGATCCTTAAAAATTAAAAATTGTTAAACTGTCTTAAAGATGACAAATCAGAACATCCTCTAACGGTTGAAGGCTAACAATGAAAAATGTCAGCCAAAAAACACATTTAACAAAAGTTAATCAAGTTACGATGTAAGGTAAAGCTGTGAAAAACTTCAATTTGAAAATGATAGAAGCATTCACAAATATAAACATGACATCGATTAAAATAATCCAGTTAAATGTAATGCAGAAATAGCTTTGTCAATATGTGCAAATGTTATTAACAATGAAAGTCATAATGCATAATGTTTTTGTAATGTTTTAATTTTAATTTCAACCATTTATGTTAAATTATAGTGCTATGGTAATTTAACATGCAATGGTAAAGCATTTACTTCAAAGTCTAGGAAAAACACAGAAAAAAACCTAGGCATACCAAAAATCAAAATTAAAATCAAAATCAAGACTTGTCATTATGCCTTTTTATAATTATAAGATACCAAAGGCTATTTAAACGGAGATTCTCTTCTTTCTCGTCTATTAAATTTATTAGGGTGTTATATGTCTCAATAGCTTCACGTTGTAAACGGAGATAATAATGAGTTTGTCTTGACAATATTTCCTTATCGTCAAATTGAATGTCATGATTTAGAATATTTCAGGCATGGTCAGCTACCGCAGACTTCTCTGGTTGACCTAATCTACAAAATCTCATACGTTCTTTAAGTTGTGTATCAAAACTACGTTTTGTGGTTTCAATGTATACTTTTCGACAGGAACTTATACACTCCGAAAGATGATAATGGGATTAAAACGTCATTAGGTGATCTTAGATGTTCCTTAATTTGTCTTATAGTTTAAAAATAGTCCTAGTGCCATATTTAATTAGAATTTTTTCAATTCTATCTGTAACATTAGCTATAAAAGAAAGAAAAGCAGTACCAACATTAAGAACTGTTTTTTCTTTAAGGTTATGTCTAGTTGGTGTAATAACATTATTAATATCTATAAGTGAATATCCATTATCTTGGATAAGGATTTTGTTAAATATTTATATTCATCCTTCAAAAATTCAGGCTCACAAATTCGTTTTGCTCGATCTACTAAGGATTTAATTACACCAATTTTTTAGTGGTGATGGTGATTGGATAATTTATGAAGGTATCGATCAGTGTGTCAGCTTTCTGTAAAGCTTAAAAGACAGTGAATTATTATTTTTAGATATTAATATGTCAAGAAATCGGTAAACTTCAATTAATTTATTTTTCCAGGGTAGGATGTACACCATTTATAAAAACCAAAAACTCATGCCTCTTCTCCGTATTTCCAAATAACAAATGTGTCATCTACATATCTATACCAAACTGAAGGTTTTTAGGTGTATTTTGTAACGCTAATGTTTCAAATTTTTCCATTAAAAAATTAGCTATGACAGGACTAAGGACTAAGAACTACTATTCCACTGAATATAAGTTGTAGTAAGACAGTGCTGAAAAAGAATGGTTATGTTCTTTGGAAAAAGATGATCAATGTATTCAATAGTTTCTTTTAGAGGAACTTTTGTAAAAACTGAAACGACATCAAAACTGACCATTATATCACCCTCTTCAATTTTGAAACTATGTATTTTTTCAACAAAATCAGCAAAATTTTTAATGTAATGGGGTGTTTTACCTGTATGAGTTTGTAATAAAAATGTAAGATGTTTTACAAGAACATATGTAGGAGAAGCAATTGCACTAATAATAGGAATATTAGGTTTATGGATTTTTGGTAAACCACATAGTTTTGGTGAAATAGCTTCTGAGTTAGTTAGTTTCCTTTTTATTTCTGCAGGAATAGATGATAATTTAAAAAGTTCTTTAGTTTTTAAAAGAAACTTTTTTGTTGGATCTTTTGGTATTTCACGATAAGTCTCTGGTTCAAACAACAGTTCTATTTTAATGTTATAATCGTTCATATTTAATATAACAGTTGCATTACCTTTATCTGATTTTAATATTATTATAGATCAAGTAAAGCACGTCGTTGGCGAAAGGATAAGTGGCTCTTCGGAGGTTTTGTTTTACGTAATGTGTTAACGGTGTTATATCTAACTTAATTAGCAGCATCAAAAGGTAACGATTTAATGAAATTTTCGATATTGGAAATTATATCTTCAAAAGGTATTACTCTTGGTGTTTTCGCGAAATTTCCTCCTTTAGAAAGCGCTTCAATAGCATAATCTGAAACAGCATTATCAGAAAGGTCTATAACTGTTTTTTTTTTATAATCAATAGATGGTCTATTATTTTGTTGTTTGTATAATTTTTTAATTTTTCCTTTTGACGTTGACATAAGATATCAAAATGTATTTCCATAGATAGTTTAACAGTATTTAATTTTTAATGATCTAGTTATTCTTTACTAAAATTTAATTCTATAATTGGCTTTATACGTTTCTCAAACCGCAATATTAATAGCAGGCTGATGTTTATGTTTTAATTTTTTAACTTTGACGAAATTGTTTTAACATCTTTACCGAAGATAACTGTAAGTGTTATCGAAACGTTTAGACTGTATAATTTAAAATACGCCATTAAAAAGCCCAAAAAAGATTAGCATTTTATTAAACAAATTGAAATTTAACAGTGTTTTCTAAATTATACAAGGTGATTCCAAATTAGATGCCAACCTTCAAGGAGGTGTTAGTGTGGCTCTTTTGTGATCGATTAACCTATATCCAAAAATCAATGGTTTTCAAGATATTTGAGATTTTGTGATTTTGTAGTAATTCCTTATTTTCGTTCAGTTGGAGCCTATTCTGTAGGAAATGACCCTTTTAAAAAGTAATTTTAGTCCAGTTTTCAATAGTAAAATGAGTGTTTCGCTTAAAAAATGTAAAGAATATGCTTATAAGAAAAAATTGTAGAGATTTAAAGCCAGAATGTGAAAAAAACTAAAATCGATTTCAAATTTTCTATTTCTTATAACTTTTAAACTATTCTCTACATGCAGTGTTAAATAGTCTAAAAAAAATAGCTCAATGTTTTAATTTTCCGATAAAACCATTTTTGTCACATTTCTTTCAGAAAAAGCTTTTCAAGCGCGCTATCTCTCGAAAATTCTAATTGAGAACAATAAATCATTGAAGCCTTGATTCAATACAACTGAGATATTTATTCAATAATTGTACATTTTGTGTTCAAAATGACCAGCGCCATCTCTTTTACAAGCTCGAGCTCTCTTTCGTATTCCTTGACAGGTAATTTTCATTTGAATGAGTAGCTATGAAAAAATAGACAAGCTGCAAATTTTCGTTTTCACGTGATCCTTGATTTCCATAAAATGTGCAGCTGCTGCTGTTGCTGCTTGCAAAAAAGATTGATGGGGTTGTTGATCATGTACATTTTGTAAATATATATTTTGTATATATTTGTAGATAAGTTATGTAATCTTTAGTTGAAAAAGGGTACATAGTGGCAAGTTATAAATATGTATTTAGGAAGAGTTTCCTTAAAATTATATCAGAATACTACTGGCTTCCCCATAATAGACTACCCATTTTATTTTATTAATAAATTCCCTACGAGATAACTAAATAAGTTGTTCTCTGTAGGATTATCTTCTGTAGTCTTTGGCATTTAAGTTAATTATTAAACAGGTAGGCGCCTGTCACAAATAAGTTATAAATTAATAATTTCGTGTAACGTCATTTTACTACGAGAAGTTTGTTAGTTTTCATCAATAATTATTTATTTTTTTTTTGCTTTGGGACATTATTTCAACATCCGTTTGAACTTTCATGGATTAGTTAGTCCAACAACGTGTGTTTTGTGTAGAAACTTACATAAGAAGCAATTCGACAGAAGAAGTTAGGCGTGCATTCCGGCGTCAGTTTAATAACAACAATAGGGGTCACGCGCCAAATCGTAAAACTGTTAAGTTATGGGTTCGTCATTGGCGTGAAAATGGTTCTGTACAAAATTTGAAGAAGCCTGGACGTCGAAGAACAGTTCGCACACCAGAAAATATTGAAAGAGTTAGAATTGCGTTTACGAGAAGTCCTAAAAGATCTGCTAATCGACAAACCCTTATCCTAGGAATATCAAAGGGAAGCTGAGATCGAATTCTTCAAAGGGATTTAAAATTTCATCCCTATAAATACCAAATGGCACAGCACCTTAGCAATCAAGATAAAGAAGGAAGGTTAGCATTTTGTCAAGAATTTTTGGATTTACATCAAGGAGCAATTCACAGTCTCCTAATGAGCGACGAAGCAAATTTTTATTTGAACGGCATGGTTAATAAACAGAATTTTAGATACTGGCCAAATGAAAATCCTCGTGAAATCTTTACACAGAACCTCCATAATCCAAAAGTTGTTGTATGGTGTGGAGTAGGATCTTTTGGTATTATTGATCCATATTTTTTTGAGGATGAAAATAACCGCGCTGTAACAGTAACATCCGAGCGCTACGTAAACATGCTAGAGACATTCCTCATTCCAGAATTAAATAGACGAGGATTACTAAACAATGCCTTACTATTCCAACAAGATGGGGCAACAGCTCATACCGCCAGAAACTCAATGAGTGTTCTGCGAGAAATGTTTAATGGCTGACTCATTTCTCGATTCGGAGATTTGCCTTGGCCTTCGAGGTCCCCCGACTTAACGGCACCCGACTTTTTTCCTGTGGGGATATTTAAAAGCCAAAGTGTTTGCGAGTCGTCCAGGTACAATCGAGGACTTCGTGAAGAAGTTGAAGGAATAGACGAAGGTTTGCTACGCCGTGTAATGAACCACTCTATATCTAGTATTGAAAAATGTGTTGAAGCTGGTGGAGATCATTTAGAAGACGTGATTTTTAAAAGTTAGAACTAATTAGCCAAATATTTATAAGTTATCATAAATCCCAAAGAGTTAGCTGTAATTTAGTATAATAAATAGTTTGTTTTGTTAACTAAAAAAATTTTAATGCAAATATTAAAATGGGTAGCCTATTATGGGGAACCCTGTATAACATATGAATGCAGATGTAAAATCACATATCTTACAGATTTCAACCATTTTGTAGCCGTAAACCATATCTTAAGTCGCGTTATATATCACATTTTATTTGGGCGTAAACTTTTATGAATGCTTAATGGGGTTACACTTTACTTAAAGGAAAAAAGAAAAGGCCACGTATTTCATTCCTCCCATGGGGCAGCTGGCGTGTGTGTGTGTGTTTGTGTTTGTGTTTGTGTTGTGTTCATGTGTATGTGTTTGTGTTTGTGTTTGTGTGTGTTGTGTTGTGATCGGAAGGTAACGGTGTTGTGTTTGGTGGTTTGTGTTTGTTTGTGTTTGTGTTTGTGTTTGCTGGCTGTTGCTTCATCTGTGCTTGTGCGATAACGATGTGCTTGTGCTTGTGCTTGTGCTTGTCGCTTGTGCTCGTGTAGCTTGTGCTTTGCTGAGTTGCCAGGCTTGTGCTTGTGCTACTACGCAGTATGCATCTGTATATTTGTCTTGTGCTGTGCCTAATTAACTTGTGCATGTGCATTAGCCTATGCCTGTGACTTTGAAACTTTGCTGTGCCTACACAAGATCTTCACTGTGGCATTGTTCCTGTGCCTGTAGCAAGCCTATGCCTTGTCCTGTGCCTGTGCCTGTCTAATCCTGTGCCAATGACTAAGACCGTGCCTGTGCCTGTGCCTGTGCCTGTGCCTGTGCCTGATGCCGTGCCGCCCGTGCCGTGCCCTGCCCGTGCCCGTGCACGTGCCCGTGCCCGCCCTGCCCGTCCGCACGTGCCGTGCCCGTGCCCGTGCACCGTGCCCGTGCACACGTGCACCGTGCCACGTGCCACGCTGCCCGTGCCACGTGCACCGTGCACATCGCACTGCACTGTGCCTGCCTGTGCCGTGCCTGTGCATGCCGCTGCCTGTGCCTGCGCCTGCGCCTGCGCACACACACTGGCCTGCGCTGCGTGCCTGCGCCTGCGTGCGTGCGCTGCGTGCGTGCGTGCGCTGCGTCTGCGTCTGCGTCTGCGTCTGCGTCTGCGTCTGCGTCTGCGTCGTGCGTGTGCGTGCGTGTGTGGTGGTGTGATGATTCTTCGTGATGTTGGAGCTACTGAGTGTCGAGTAATACGGTATTGGTGCGTGCTCGAAATAAGTTGAAAACTTGTTTGTGATGTTAATTGCTAGACCAAAGTGTTTCAGCCCCGGTGATTTTTGGTAGTGGTAGTGATAAAACTGCGGCGTTAGACGTAAGCAGGATTATTCTGTTACCTTTATTTCGCCATAAATAGTTGGTTAATTCGGCTTAAATATTAGCAAGGGATGAAATGGAATGAAATGGAGAAGTTATTGCTATGCTGAGCGAAAGCCCGACAAACTACATATTTGTCATTACTACTGGCTACGATAGCTGCACTGGTTATTAAAACGTGTAAATGTATTTATCTTAAGATACACAATTAAAATACCAAAAAAGTATAAGTATTCGTGATTATTAAATAATCCAAAAAAAAGGTAACAGTTGCGGAATAAAATTATTTCGATACAGGCAAGTTGAACTAAATCGATTTCTTTTAGGTCCCTCCGCCACAGCTTCCATTTATTCATTACCATCGATCAATATTCTGTACCATACATATTTAGTCGTTTATAGCATAACAAATCCCAAGACCGCCTTAAAAGTTTTCAGCATGCGCACTTTCTTTGTTGTAAATCCGTACAAAAGAATGTTACCAACCAAATTTAGCCACTAAAGTTAGCTATGTGAGATATTCGAATCAAACTAGGTTTGAATCTTTTTAGACATATTTCATTTTTTTTTTTTAATTTATGACGATATATTGATATGTTGATATATTCATCAAGAACACGCTGGCAAAATTGATTAAATATCCTCATGAATGTTAAGTACCTACCACTTTTATAGCTATGTACTGCAGCGTATTATTTCTACGATAACAATGTAACACATTAAATCAATTTCTGTCGTCGTAATTTAGAATGTATCTAAATAATAGAAACTACTAGCAAATATGTGAGCAGAGGTAAAGACAAAATATAAATATCAAGTTTTAGGAGAATTGCCAACATGTAATTAAATTTAATATTGATGTAGTAAGAGAACAACGGATAACCTTAGACGCACAGAGAAAATGCCTACTGGAAAGCTGTAATACACAACACGTTAAACATCTAATATTTCATACATACTTTAGATTTTTATTAAAGCTACAGCTTCTTTGCAATAAAACATTATAAAAACGCTGGTATCCTTAAAATTGTAGTACTAGATCAGGTAGAATGAGAAAGAGGTGATATTTAAAACTTTGCTATTTATTAACGTAATATTGGAGAGGGGTATGATAATTACATTGGAACATACAAATACGCTAACAGAATCTGAAGTTATCTAAATTGGCAGTAGACCGCAAAATAAGAGCACTAAATGCGTGGCGAGGCCGTGTAACAATTAATGATCAAATAATAAAACAAATATTTTAGAATGGAGGTGTACGAAGAAAAAGCGTTCGAAATACAGCGTGAATAATCAGTAACCATCAAATAATTCTTAACGAATGTTACAATGTGTGTTATAATGTGATATGGACAGTTATTAAAAAAAAAAGTTTTAGCCTTTCCTCAAACCATACAAATACCAATAAGTATTTCGTCACTCTGATAAGAATTAAACTGTATCAAACACATTGATCGCAAAATTAAGTTGCTCCATTTTCTAAATATTCACAGTACTCGCCATTGGGCCCCCTTGGCGACCTCTAACACACTTCGACATTTGACAAAAGATCTACTAACAAACACAAACTTTATCTTTTAATTTAATATTATTAAGGTTATTTTGAACTACTTAGAACTATTAGAAAAAGTACAACTGTGACCACTTTGGAAAATTACCAAATTTTCATTTGCGTGCTCTACACGATTTGAATAGTTTTTTTTTAAGTAAATATACATTTAAAGATGGTTTAGTGGCTGAATCAGAAAATAACATGGATATCTATTTAACCTTTGATCACTTTTCGTGATATTTGCAAATGACCAGTGCAAAAGGCTTGCAACTTTAGTACATAGTGTGGAGTAAATTAAACGAGAAATCTTAGAATAATTCTGAGAGATCCATTAATGTAGAAATACAACTCTTTCTGCAATATTTAACCTCATTTAGAATATAATTTTCGCCTCTCGGTTGGTGCTCCCCAATACGCTCGTTGATCGTATTCAAGGAAGCGCGGTTAGGCTTGCAAATGACTCGTGCTTAACTACTGACATATAGTCGCTTGAAAAAAGAAGAATCGCTTCAATTTATTCTTTTTTTGTACTAACACAATTGCAATGATTATTGCGCTGATTTAATACCATCTTCGGCCACCTTTGCTAGTAAGACTCGATTTTCTCATTCAGATCATCCATACACAGTACAAATCTACACTTGTCGTACAAACTGAGGAATGATATTCCCAGTTACCGTTTTACTCTCAGTTATGATACGCAAAAATGTAAGGTAGCTGTTTATAGGCATCTTTTGGCAATTCAATATCCCCCTATCCATCTTCCTTGGCCTGTTCAGGATCACAAACATAAAAGAAAAGATAGCTTCTACACATGTAGAATTTCTTCATACCTGAACTTGCTCAATAAATTTCAACTTTTCTTTTTGCTTTCTTATGTACATAGTCGCCAAATTTCGACTAATTGTAGGTAAAGTATATACAGGAATGGAGATACACAAAAACTGATGTAGATGCCATGATTGTATTTAATACGATACCGTTTGTGTTTTATTAATTATTTTCCATCCCTTCTCATTTGTTCGCTATCCTCCTATCATTAATTTTTGCGTGTTTTTAAAGTTATAACTCGTTTATTTTATGAGGTAGAGTTACAATAACTCCAGATACTATTGGGATGGCCTCTAAAAAATGACGTTGTTTTATGAAAAACTTTATTTAATGATAAAATAACAAATGAAAACTTTTATTCACTAAAGTATAAACCATTGTAAAATAATATTTTTCGCCATCTTTCTGCAAGATCTTCAATGCCACGATGGTACCATGTAGCATCTTTGGAATTACAGAATACTCGGCATGCAGCTTCAACTTGTTCAACACTTGTAAAATGTCATCCACGAAGGAAGCGCCCCATCGATCGGAGTAAGTGATAATCAGCAGGCGCAAGGTCCGGGCTATAATCTGGATGAGGAAAAAGCTCCAAATTCAATTCCCTAATTTTTTGTTGAGTTTCAGCTGCAGTATGAGGTCTGGCGTTGTCTTGTTGCAGAATTGCCCGTCCTGTGTTCACCAAACCAAGGCAAGGCAGACTTAGAGCATCATGCATCCTATCCAACCGTTGACCGTAAAGGTTAGCATCAATCTTCTGCCCATCAGGAACCAACTCAAAGTGAATAACGCCTTCAAAATTCCACCATACGCAAAGCATAACCTTCCTTGGAACATTTCTCGTTTGGGAACCGGCAACGTTTAAAGAAACGTTCATCCCAAGGATTGGAAAGCAGTTGATCACAAACCTGAACTCGCCTTTCTGTCATTGCTGGCATTAAATCGTGAGAAACTTCTCTACAGCGTCTATTGGCTTTTCCAAGTTGATGCCAATGGCGCCTTACCGTTTCTTTGGAATACTCAAGTTCTGCTGACAACTTACGGGTACTTGCCGATGGATTTGCTTCAACAGCATCTCGAAGTTCAGCGTTACTTAACGAGTTGGGCCGACCAGAACCTTGTTTCCTCTTGAGACTTATATCTCCGCCAGTAAATTTTCGAAACCAGCGCTGCGCAGTACGAATGTTCACTATTCCTTCCTCTTCTACGTCGCATATTTTTTATCTGCAGCGGTTGCAGAAACGTTTTGTTTCCAGTAATGACGCAACAGCATCAAATTTCGTATTTTTTGTTAGCCATTTTGACATTTATTACTAGTTAGAAACAAAAGAATATCAGAAGAAAATGAGACGGGGACATTCGCCTGCTTGATTAGCTTTTAATACAGCATAGCATTAACATATAAAATGTTTTCTAGATTGGAGCAGAAGGACTCAATAAGAAACTCTAAAAAAAACACATTTTTAATGGGCCACCCTAATATTATATTTATGTAATCTTTTGCGTAAATTACAATTGTCAAAGATGCAATTTATTGCAAGGTTTTTGACTTATGCTTGATAATAATAGGGTGGGTTAAAGGGTATGTTTAAAGGGAACTTATAGAAAATTTAAGTTTGTATTCCACTTAAAACTTTTTAAAAATTTCTTTCTAGTGGTTAGTTTAAACATCATGTAAATTTAGAAAAAACGAATTGTATATAAGAAGCTCCAATCATAAGCGGATGATGAAATAATCACTGAATGCTGTTTCCCAATTAACTTCCTATAGATTTAACGCAATTGAAAATATATCGGGAAATTATTTATAATGATCCAAAGATTAAATAAATATAAAGATTATATAAACGTATAAAAAAACTTATCCAATGTTTACGATTTAGTAAGTAATAGAGGAATTTTGACAAGAATGCACTGACAATGGATTTAATAAGTAACGAATTTTTACAAACATTTATGTATTTATTTGCTTCTATAAAATTACAATGAAGATCGAACAAGTACAGCTTTTAGAGAATTTAGTCAAAAATAAAATATAGTGACAGGTTTTTAAGTTATGACAAACCTTTACTTTTAAATAGGAGTCGTATATTTCCTTATCCCCGTTGAAAAATCTGTTTGTTGTGCTTTTCTCAAATATAAAAACAGTAATATTTTTAAATAAGTACGAAGAGGTAAAATTAAGCAAACAAGACAACATAAAGAAGTAAAGAGAGTACGATATTTTTAAATTGACTAAACTTGTTCTCGTTATATTATTACTTTAATTTAAAAATAAATACTATGAAAAAAACAAATTTGTTTTAAAAGCACGCTTTTATTTACGCGTAGAAAATACACTAAAAAGGAGAAAATAATTTTGTTCTTTGCACTATAATGTGATCAAAAATCTACTACTAATTAAAGCTTGGGACGCTCATCATAATTGATTTCTACCATATAACACATTTAAATTAACTTCAAACCCATTAATTTATAACCAAGATTACATTTGGAACGCTCGGTTACCATTGGACAATGGAAGTTATCTTTATATATATATATATATATATATATATATATATATATATATATATATATATATATATATATATATATATATAATACTTCGTGCCATATAAAAATTATTAATTTGTATACAATTATAATTTAATAAAAAAATACTATAGGGGACAGGGTTTAAAAGTAACTTTATATTTATATGCTTCCTTAAATTTCTACCTCGGCTAGCTTCACTTAGGGGATAGGGTTCAAATGAATTAATTTTACAATATAAATAATGGCCATTTGCCTTAAACATCAGACGTGTGAAAATGCGAGTTAATTTTATTTGTGATGAATTCAATAATTTTAATAGGTTCTGAAATTTAGGTGTATCATTATTATTAAGCACCCTGTACATACAATCATGCATCATTTTCAACATACTCAGCGCACTCTTTAAATATTGAGTTCATAAATGTATTGGTGAAAAATGATAACTTGTACAAGAAAATAGGTTTCCTTGATAAATTACGTCATGGATTAGCAAATGTTCTGCTTTGAACACTTTACACATATACGAAAACATATAACATAACCTAAATCTAATACTTAAAGTTTACTTAATTTTCTGTTGTGTGTTCACCAGGTGTGGTCTAGTTTGTGCTTGATTGGATGCCTTGGTTACCATGTGCGACTGCTCTGGATCTTCCTTGATGTATACCCAAAATAATCTATGATGTAGGAATCATTACCAATTGTAAAATCGCTTTTAATTGGAATGGAGCACTTGATTTTATTTGTAGTATTACATGCAACAAGTACATGAATTCATCAATAGTGGTAATTCACTTAATTATTGATTTATTTTTTTATTAAAATTTAAATAATCACTTTTATTTTTGGTTAATTTTATTTTAAATCAATATTCATATTTAACCTTTATCGTTAACACAAAATACACAATTTCCGAATTGTAAATAGATATCGTTTTTTTAGGTTATAAAATTTCAACCGAACATGTATCAACAGCAGATCAAATTTAGGTTAGTTTTATAAAATCAATTGTTTATGCCTGCTCTGAGTTCTTCCTTTGAAATTCTATAATGGGCTGATTAGAAAAATTACAAATCTATACTCTTTTTTTTCTAAATTTTAGCTTTCTACTTAGCAATTTACAATACGAACAAATGCTCTGATTGGGTAACACATTTACTAAATGTTATTAATTTTTAAATTAACAAATATCTTTCTTATATAAACAAATAGCTTAAAGCTAGAATTACCAATAAATTCTATATGCAATTCCCTTCACAATGATACCCTACTTGCTATATTTTGAAACACAATCAATACTTTACACATACAATCACCCATTTTGGATATAAATGTCGAATATAAAAATTTTCCTTATAATTAACTAATTCTACTTTTTAGGGACAAAGTAAGTTCATATTCGAATTCTGTGACCCCAAAAATATAAGTTCACCCTAAATTCCAGTCTGGCTGCACTCAATATATGCTACACTTTCCAAACGTATGCTCTCCGAAGAGTTCTGTACTGTTTTGTACTCACATCCGTTTATTCACATATAATTTTAAATCGTACTTGTACAACTTCAATTAGACCACTCAAGGTATGGTTTTCTGACAATAATTGTTCACTACGCACACTTATGTTTTTGTAATTTCAACAAATATTTTGTAACGTTATCGTTGTCACTGTTTTCTTCCTAAAAACTATCTAACACACATCTTATCTAATACAAATTATTTCTCCTTTTTAGGACTGAAGCAGAACATATTACTAAGCCAAGATTTTCTATTCATAAACGAATTATATGAATACAATCAACTGAAATACAGAAATTATGTCTTCCGAATCATGTCGAAAACATGAAATGTGAAAATTCTCTTGTTCAGCCTACATTTACATAATGTTACTGTTAACTAAACTTTGTGTAGCGCAGAATCTTATGCATGATTACATGTGTACTTGTCTATTCATTATAATAATTTCATAAATGTATGATTATATATATATATATATATATATATATATATATATATATATATATATATATATAGACAGATTTGATTGAAATACTACTAAACAGTATATCGTAATAAAAATTGTATAAACTTTATATAAGATATTAACTGATCAACAATATACAATATAATATAAATTATATGTGTATCGAAATCCATAAGGTAACTATCATTGTCAAAAGGTAACCGACGTACCACACAAAATTAAAAAACACCGAACACGTTTCAATACCTACGTTATCATCATCAGCGGTCGACTAGGGCGAATTAAAGAAAATTCTAATATATATATATATATATATATATATATATATATATATATATATATATATATATATATATATATATATATATAAAGGTTCTTGATCACCATTCTTCATTAGAGTTTGTTAGTTTAATTAAGGATACCTTATCTACTACATGATTTTTATCAAAAATATGTAGTGCTGCGGCAGACTTGTCCCAGCGTTTGTATTTTACATGAGCCAAATGTAATGTGGTACGTGGCTGTATTTTGTTTGTTACAGATGCTGCCACAGTTCCAGTGTTTCAGATTTTTCAAGACTTAGTAATGAGTAAATATTTTACATGTTTCGTGTCAAGCGTTGGTTACCATCTCTTGACGGTTTTCCAATTCTTCGTATATAACTAGGTCTTCTGACCACTGTCTTTTCACTCTTTCATTGATGAGAGGTTAATTGTGTAATTCTCTTATGAGCTGACTGCTGTGGTTGGTGTTGCGTTCTTTGGATTTGCTAGCGTGAAGGTTAATCACTTCATTTATGAAAGGTATTCCAAAATCATTATGGAGGGTTTGAGTCGACATTGATCGTTGTGATGTTTTGCCTAATAGCCAATACACAGCCAATACATTTTTAGTTGGCTTATTTTTACTTTGATGTGATCCTTCCACGTGAGCTTTTGGTCTAGGTGCAGACCAAGATATTTGGCCGTTGTTTTTATTGGGATGGAATTGTTATTTGTGTTTATTGTGGGCAATTGCTTCGTTTTGTGGTGAACGTGATCTAAGAAAACTTTTTAGTGTTGACCCGGATCTTCCATCTTTTTAGCCAAACTTGTAATTCATTTAGATGATCTTGTAGGTTTCTAGATGCACTACCAGACTTGGTGTCTGATGATAGGGTCACCGTATCATCAGTAAATGTGGCTAACATAGTGTTCTCTGGGACAGGAATATCAGCAGTGAATATTAAGTAAAGCAATGGCTCAAGGACACTGCCTTGTGGCACTCCAGCTTCTATTAGGTGGTACTCAGAGAAGATATTATTTCCTTTAACTTGAAAGTTTGTTTCGCTAAGTAAGATTTTGGCAGGAGGTATACGGGACTAGGAATACACCTTTTTAATTTGTATAATAATCCATTAATCCAAATCTGATCGAAGGCCTGTTGCACATCGAGAAAGACCGCGGCACACATATTCTTCTCTTCGAAACTTTCTTTAATTTTGTGCACAAGTCGATGTCATTATTGTGTTGTTGGATATTTTTGTCGGAACCCGAATTGGTGTTCAGGATATTTCCAATGGGTCGGGAAGTATCATAAACGTAGAATGCAATTAAATATAGTAGTTGGTAGCACAATTGCCTTTCTTGGTAAATGCTTCCAAATCTCCCCTACTATGAGACCATACCCAGGGGTTTTGTTCGAATTTGTATTATTGTATTATTCTGCTGGAGTAAAGGGGTTAACAAGCAATGATAATTGGTAGGGGGCATTGAAGTAAGCTTCGATTTCTTTATCTTGATTCTGATTATCAATATTTGAATCTGGAGAAAACACTTTTGAGAGATGATCCGCGAATGTTGGCCTTTTCATTGTCTGTCTGCGCCCAGTTACTATCAGGTTTTCTTATGGGTGGGCTTTGTATTATTTGCCTCTTGAATTTTTTGCTTTGCTTTCCATAGTGAATGGCCTTCGGGGGATAGGTTGGTGATGTAGTGATAATATAGATCTAGGCTCGACTTCATTTCAAAGTAAACAGTTGATATGCCTTTAGCTGTAGCGAAGTCAAGTAACTTCGGAATTTTGTTCCTGTCTGTGGGCCAATACGTTGGTTCTCCAGTAGATGTATAGGTTAGATTATTGAGTTGTATTGATTGGAACAGACTGCGACCTTTGGGTGTGATTAATCTGGACCCCTATGTTGTGTGTTTGGAGTTCCAGTCTCCAATTGCTATAAAGTATTCTTTCATCGTGACATTGTATCGGGGCGGGGAATATATGGTTGCGATAGTTATTGGTCTAAAAAATGATTCTAGTTTTATTGTTGTAGCTTGAATTGTGTCTGTTTTAAAGGATTGTAGGGCATGATGATTAATAGTTGATCTAATTATGATTGCTGAGTCTGCGTGGGCCGCCCATATGGGTGATGAGTGTAATATATGGCGTAATGCGGAGTTCTGATAAACGTACTTTTGGTTGAATGGCTTTCAGAGATTAAGAGGACATAAATTTTGTTGTAGTTTAAGTATAAGGTGATCTCTGAAACGTGGTTTGATAGCCCGTTTGCATTTCAGGCAGCTATTCGTATTGAAGAACCCATTTATTTGGTCAATTTGTTTATAACGATAGTAATAATGGTTAAAATCATGCTGTTTTGGTTTAGCAGTTGGTTGAATAAATTTTAAAATTTATGTAAAAAGCATTGCATTGTGGTGGCAACGTCTTGTCTTGTTACTATTATTTTGGGTAATTGCTGTTACTGCCACTGCCTCTGCATATCTACCTCCAGCTTGGGAAGGCTGCTGTATTGTCTGTTGAGTAACTGGATTTGTACTTATGTGTAGTCAAAGATTTGATTTAGTTGTGAAATTTGTGTCGAGTTTATTTCTGGATTTCAATAAACCTCTGTATACTGAGCAGGTCTTACAGTTGGCTGGATTTTATTTGCTACAGTGCACAAGCTGCCGGTGTGTTTTGTATAATTTTTTTGTTGTGCGATTTGCCGCGTTTAACGCAGTTGTATGCTTTATAGCGATATGATATTGGGTGCCCATAGGCCTGGCAACGGGTACATTGTATTATAGTGTTTTTATGTTTTGGTGGCTCAACACTTATTTTTATATTTTGTAGGAATTCTATGTCGTATTTTTTTTTATTATTACTTTGCGGTTCTAGATCAACGAAAAGGAGTGGTAGAGGAATTTTTGAAACTCTGTGCCTTGCATTGATAATATTTCGGATTTTGTGTTCTTTGTCTGCTTGCTCTTTTGTTATATCTGCTAACTGAATTGAATGATGAAGACCGCGTAGTATCAGTCTATAAGGCCTATCTTGTTTGGGTTGGTAAGTGTGGTACACTATTTTTTCTTCTTTCAATTAGTTTCCTATAAGCGTGTGTTTATTTTTACTGTGTCGCCTGGCTTTTGTGCAATAGATTTCATTATCCGTGGCAAGGCCTAAGTTTTCTCTCATATCTTTATAATTTGTAACACATAGATGTATGTTGGAGGAGGTTTCGCGTCTTGCGATTTGTAATTTGATTTGTTAGTCTTGGTGTGATCGGCACTAGTGCCTGATTCGACTAGTGTTTGGAATTTATTTGAGGTAGTTCGTGAGGGTGCTGTAGAAACTGTTTGGACCTTGAAGCTTTTTCTCTTATTTCTGACATCTTGTCAGAGGTGAGTGATTGTGTTTTCATTGTCATTGGTTATTTGTTCGTCTTCACTTGTTGTGTAATTAAATGTTTCTTGCGTTATTTCTATGTTGTATTTTTGGTTTGACGGCATTGAAGGCGGCAAGTTATCTGAGGGTGCGTGGAAATTGTTCAGTTATTATTTGATTTTGATAATTGCATATCTACTGCTGCTGAATTTAATTGATAACAGTGTGTTTGCGACATTTATACTGGAATTTGATTTTGCATTAAAGTAGGTTGCTGCATAAGGATGTAATTGTACGTATTAGTGTTTAAATCGGGCCCATTACTGGCTGGGAACATTTTTTATAGCGTATAATGAGTTTTATAATTCTTAAAAAAATTCTTACTGTGTTAGAGAATTAAATGCATCACTTGAGTTAAATGCAGCAGTTTTACGGCCACACTTGTAGGTTACATGTGTGTATATGGTAGAGAAAATGAATTATGATGAGCGCCCCACGCTTTTAATTTTAGTCATAACGAATTTTGGTCACATTTTGGTGCAAAGAAAAAATATTTTTTCCTTTTTAGAGCACTTTCTACGCGAAAATAGAAGCGTGCTTTTAACAAAGTTTTTTCCATAGTATTATTTTCTACTTTTTAGTCTTGTCAAATATTTAAATCGATTTATCAACCACATAGGTGCGTGTATAAACAAGTTAATTATTAATTTTGTTAGTAAACTCTTTTAAATACATTCAGAGTATTTGTAACTAAAGAAATTATGACATTATAATGTGTAAGGATAATGGCAAATATATTTTAAGCAATTTATATGATCACAATTTACAGGAATTTTATGAAACTAATGAATAAAAAACATTTCCGCAGTCGGTATGATTCGAACCTACACTCGCAGAGGAAATCTGATCTCTAGTCAGACCTCCCAGAGGGAACCTGCTTTCTAGTCAGGTGCCTTAACCGCTCGGCCACCACTGCCTTACACATTTGTGTAGTATATAACTCATATGAAAGGTATTTATATTAATTATAGTTTAAGTAATAATTTTATGAACCGTAGATGCTAAAATATTGTATTGTCATCGAGAATACATAATTTTGGAGAATTTCAAGTCGAAAAGTCGATTAAAATTTTTTAGTTTCCGTGGTGTTATTTGCTTATCTTTCATAGAGAAATTTATGGTTTCTGGAAATCTTTGAATTCTATTGCACGTGAAAGTAAATTACACAATTTAATTTATCTATTACACGAGCTGGTAGCTGGGTTCGATTCCCGTTACCGTCTACCTTGTATGATACACCCATCCTTAACCCCACCATGCATATACATAATGTGTTATGCTGGGAATCCATGATTGTACTGAAGGAGTGGAAGTGCAAGCTGATTCTTGTGGGATGGAATTAGTGACCTTTTTTTCTTTCTTTATCTGTTATCTATTTTTTGGTGATGGTTTTCCGGAATATGATCCATAGTATGGTTATATGCATTGACAAAAATACAATTCATTGTTTTGTTTAAAACTTTATACTAAACTATTTTTTTTTTTTATTTACAAAAGCAACCATGTGTATGTTGTGGAATCCATTATTGTGTGTAAGGAGCTCGTGTGTGCCTCCTTGGGATGGAATTAAAAGTGACCTTTTTTTCTTTCTTTATCTGTTATCTATTATTTTGGTGATGGTTTTCGGAATATGATCCATAGTATGATTATATGCATTGACAAAAATACAATTGATTGTTTAGTTTAAAACTTTATACTAAACTATTTTTTTTTTTATTTATTTACAAAAGCAACCCAATTTTTATTAGTAGTTGTGAGAATTCCTTTCAATTGCCAAATTGAAACTCTTCCATAAATCACAACTAAGTATTAGGAAGGATTTAAAACAGAGTTTTAAAGGAAATAAATGGGAAACCTTTGGTTAGATATGGCAACAAGTTACTGGCGAGAACTGATTAAAATGCATTAATTACTGTAGTATTCATTATCTAGCTTTTTACCTACTGAAATTAATGTTTACATTTTTACAAAATACGAGAAAGAGGATTGAGGAAGAGGATGGGGAAAATGATTTTAACTATAACTCAATAACTTTGCAATATACAATTCCATTTCTGACCACATTGTAATCTACGAAAATAAATAAGTAACACTTTTAATACTGTTTATCATTGCAATAATCGAGTTAATAATTTCTAGAAATGGGCAAAATTTACAATTGAAGGACAGCCAACAAATGCAAAGAGATAAACATATCACCTATAACATCTTTATCAATTTTGATGTATCTCTACTTAACCTACAGTTTGCTTGTAATTGCACCCTGTACACACGAAAGTATTAGATATGCATTAAATAAAGTATTGTTCATTACATAGGGCAACTTCAGATATAAATAGGTTATGTGTCAATACGGATCTAACCAATAGATCTAAAGTTGCCTATAAACCATAAGGAAGATAACGTGAGCTTATGGTTATATAGGAAAACAGATTTAAACTTGTGTAAGTAAAGTTTAAATTAGTCAGTAGATACTTTGTACGAGTAAAATATACTTCCACAATGAGCCAGGTATATTAGCGAACATAATTTTGGTAACTAAAGCTAGTAATGCTTGCTGCAAATTTTATTAGAATCCAGAACCCTCAAGATTCTCAAAGTTACATTAATTAATTAAACCTTAGTTGCAATTAAAGCTACCATATGTTAGTGCACTAAAGCAAAATGCATTTAAGGAATTACTACAACATTAAGTATAAAAATTATAGTTTTACTCAATACAATTTCACCAGTGGTTACTTTATTCCTAGGTGCAAGTTGGATCTTTAACAGTAAATTTTTTTCGCTTTAATAATGTAAGCAGTTTTTTTCAAAGAATTTTTCAACATCGACGGGTGGGAATATGCTCCAAAATATGGTTCTTCAAATTCCCAAGTCAAAGCCAGATAGATCTTCGCATTAGGCATTGTCAAAGAAAGAGCTTATACGCACCAGCATTTTTCAGATTGTCAACTACTCAGAAATAATTATCAGAAAGTGATTCTAAAATATCTGGTGTGAAACAACACACGACCTTCTGACCTACAATGTGGACATTAAAAGAAATGAAATAATTTTAATAATTTTTTAGGAAAATTATAATAATAACGAAAATAGGCAACATCAACGCTTCTGTAAAATATCGATAATGCAATTTAAGCACTTTCAATCCTATTTATTAATTTTTAGTCTTAGTTTGCTTTATATTAAGAAACCTTATGAAGAAAAGTTATGTAAAATTGAATTTAAAAAAAAACATCTACACATTTTCTTATAAAATTAATTGATATTCTTATACTGAAAATATCTGGTGTAGAACAGCACACGACTTCCCAATCTGCAAAGTGGAAAAAAGAATGAAATAATTTTAATAATTATAATTTCTTTAGGATAATTATGTAACCTCTGTTTTAATAAGTTCATGACGAAAATAATGAGCATTATAAAAACAAAAACAATAATCTATGTCAGATGGACGTTTAAGTTTTGTGTCAGATAGGGGTTAATATACTTAAAAAAATTCCAAAGACGCCCGCTTCTATAAAATACCGATAATACAATTTAAGCATTTTTAATCTTATTTAATTAATTTTTAGACTTATATTAAGAAACATTATAAAGAAAAGTTACTAAAGTAGCACTGTCACCAAATTATGGTATATCAATCATTCTGATAAGTGATTTTTAAAATTTTTATCAAAAATAGGAACAACAAATTTCGTGTCAGGGTAACAAAGTAGCACCTAATTATGGTATATGAATCATACTGATACAATGCTTAGTTATTAGAATTTCGTGATTTCCAGGACGTTTTAGCTCAAAAATTTTATGAACAGTAGCAAATTTCGTTTCATAGTTTCATGGAGCACCACATGCTGGTATATCAATAATCCCGGTACCACGCTTGGTTATTGGGATTTCGTGATTTTCATGACGTCTTAGCCCAAAAAAGTAGAACCAAATTAGTACAAAATTGTAATATTATCAGTCATTCTGATACTACATTTTGTTATAGAGTTTTCATGACTTCATAACGTTTTAGCTCAAAAATGAACAACATATATCATTTCAGGGTAACAAAGTAGCACCAAAAAGCAGCAAATTATGGTAGACCAATCATCCTGACACCATTCTCTGTTAGAAGGTTTTCGTGATTTCCATAAAGCTTTAGCCCAAACATTTTATAAAAGATACGAGCAACAGATTTCGTTTCAGGGTAACAAAGTGGCACCAAATTGGAACCAAGTTAGGTATATCAATCGTCCTGATATAATAACTGTTTTTTAGGACTTCGTGATTTCGATGTTTTAGCCCAACAATTTTATGAGAAATACGAGCAACAAATTTCGTTTCAGGGCAACAAAGTAGCACCAAATTATGGTATATCAATCATCCTGGTACCGTGATTACTTATTGAATTTCGTAATTTCCATGACGTCTTAGCCAAAATTTTATGAAAAATACGAGCAACAAATTTGATTTCAGGGTAACAAGGTAGGAAGAAATTAGTACAAAATTATATTATCAACCATCCTGATACTATGTTTTGTTATAAAGTTCTCATGATTTTCCTAACGTTATAGCTCAAAATGTTATGAAAAATACCAGCAACAGATTACATTTCAGGGTAACAAAGTAGTACCAAATTAGCACCAATTATGGAGATTAATCACTATACCTCGGTATAAGGATTTTAGAAAAAATACGTGAAAACTAATCAAAAATCAACAACAAATTTCGTTTCAGTGTATATCAAAGTAGCACCAATGCATTATGGTATATTAATCATCACTTGATATCATGAACTTGTTATTAGAAATTTTGTGATTTTGCATGTCGGTTTCAACTCAAAAAAATTTTATGAAAAATAGGAGCAACAAATTTCGTTTCATGATATCAAAGTAGCACCAGATTATGGTATATTAATCACTGATACAGTGCTTAGTTATTAGAATTTCGTGATTTTCATGACGTTTTAGCTCAAAAATTTTATGAAAACAGTAGCAAATTTCGTTTCATAGGCAACAATAGCACCAAATCATGGTATATCAATCATCCTGACCACGCTGCTTAGTTATTCGTGATTCATACGTTTACCCAAAAAGTAGAACCAAATTAGTACACCAAATTGTAATATTATCAGCTCTGACACATTTAGTTATAGATTTCATGATTCATAACGTTTTAGTCAAAAATGAACAACAAATTTCGTTTCAGGGTAACAATGTTCCACCAAATTATGGTTTATCAATCATCCTGATCACCATACTTATTTATTAAGATTTCGTGATTTCCATGACGTTTGAGCGCAAAAATTTTAGGAAAAATATAAGCAACAAGTTTCGTTTCAGAGTAACAAACCAGCAACAATTTATGGTATATCAATCATCCTGATTCCGTGCTTTGTTATTAGAATTTCGTGATTTCCATGACGTTTTACCCCAAATATTTCATGAAAAATACGAGCAACAAATTTCGTTTCAGAGTAACAAAGTGCCACCGAATTATTATTAGGATTTCGTGATTTCCATGACGTTTAAGCGCAAAAATATTAGGAAAAATACAAGCAACAAGTTTCGTTTCAGTATAACAAACTAGCAACAATTTATGGTATACCAATCATCCTGATTCCGTGCTTTGTTATTAGAATTTCGTGATTTCCATGACGTTTTAGCCCAAATATTTCATGAAAAACACGAGCAACAAATTTCGATTCAGGGTAACAAAGTACCATCGAATTATGGTTTATCAATCATCCTGATCCCATGCTTATTTATTAGGATTTCGTGATTTCTATGACGTTTAAGCGCAAAAATTTTAGGGAAAATACAAGCAACAAGTTTCGTTTCAGGGTAACAAACCAGCAACAAACTATGGTATATCAATCATCCTGATACCGTGCTTTGTTATAAGGTTTTCGTGATTTGCATAACGTTTTGTCCCAAAAATTTTAAGAAAAACACGATCAACAAATTTTGTTTCAGGGTAACAAAGTAGCACCGAATTATGGTATATCGGTCATCCTGATATAATAACTGGTTGTTAGGATTTCGTGATTTACATGTCGTTTTAGCCTAAAAATTTTATGAATAATAGGAGCAACAAATATCATCCTGATACAATGCTTAGTTATTAGAATTTCGTAATTTCCATGATGTTTTAGGCTAAAAATTTTATATAAATTGCGAGCAACAAGGTTCGTTTAAGGGTAACAAACTAGCACCAAATAATGGTATATCAACCATCCAGCTAGCATGCTTTGTTATAAAGTTTTCGTGATTTTCATAACGTTTTATACCATAAATTTTATTTTAGGTGAACGAAAGGGCACCAAACTAGCACCAAATTTTGGCACATTAATAAATGCGGTACAGCGTTACGTTAAGCAGGCGCAGCAATTAATTTTTTGTTAACGATAGGCGCACCAAATTTTTTTTGGTAACAAATTGGCACCAAACTATGGAATAGATTTCAAACGATTGTGCTGCAATGGCAGTGCTAACTTTAGGTGTGTTGACGTCCAGTGTGGAAAATCTAAAATAATTTTTCGATACAGAATATTTTTCTATTGTTCTATGTAAATGAAATCATCTTATAGTCAATTTTCCCTCTTAAATTACCTTTGATCAGAATGTGTTGTAAATGTCTGCTTTCAAATCACGTTTTGATTAATCGTATTTAGCGTTATTAACATTTTATAAATAATTGAATCCGAACAAAAAGTTACAACTTCTTTATACGGGTACTAAGAAAATAAATGTTATTTTATTTTGAGCAAAAGTCGCAGTTTAATTTTATAATTAGATTGGTGCGCGTACAACATAAATGCTTTTACTATTGATAAGAAATTGTTCGCGTGTTCCAAAAATTGAAATAATTTCATGTTTCCAATATCTGTCATATTACTAATTACTACAATTACAATTCAAGTATTATATTAAGTGAATCTATTATAGTGATTAACACAGCCTTTTCTAGCATTGCAACTCCATTTTGAAAAATGTCAAAACATTCTTTTACGGTAAGCTATTTATTGCACGTGACTAGAAATCGATAATAAAAATAAATAGTTTACAACGTGATATTTTTATCAAAATATATACGTATAAGCACAATATGTTTTTTGGTAGTATATAAATTTTCGCGTATGATTTCATGTAAGCAAAGTAATTAAAGCGTCTTAAACATTATATAATTAACAATTAAATGTTTCCAGATTCCGTATAAATTGTTATAATTAAAACAGAGATTGTCAGAGAAAGTTTAACAATATTTCATAACTTGCAGTTCAGCTACGACAGATATTCACTTAGAAAATGAGGGAAACCTCTTAAGTAGATAGATGACATGGGTTAAACAATTTAATTTCACTCTGTCAGAAGCACGTAAGATGTTGAATGTAACAATCAAACTTGAAAAAAGAGGATTGAATTTACAAGACCAAAAAAAATTAATATATTTGTAACAGTAATTTATAAAGTTTACGTGATGAATTGGATAAAATTATTAACCTTTATTTATCCTACATCTCACCTAGTTTAAACAAATTATTGAGCATTTTTGTTTGCATTTGTGTTTTGCGATAAGATGGGAAAACTAGAACAAAATAACAATTTATCTAGTTATTGTTTAGTGTTGAAGAGAACTAGCTGAAAGCTTTTCTGGGTTTCAAACTTGAATAGTCATTCCGTAAATCCAGTCACAAAGAGCATGGAAGGTGTAGCAAGCGTCAAGTATAACAGTCTTACGAAACGAAACGTTCATTTTAATAATTTTAATGATACCAGAATTTCAAAAATTTTAGTTTAATTTAGTCTGAACGATGTGCTTAACTCAGCAAATGGTTTCCTGTACTTATCTAATCACTTTTAAAAAGAGTACTTCTCTTTCCACAAACTGTGAAGTTATTTTCAGAAAAAACGAAAATATGTATCTAAGAGAACTTGGCGATGTTTACCACTTTTCACAATCTTTCATATTGCAAGAGCGGGAGGGTAAACATTTATGTGATTCTTTCATTAATATTGCGATTTAAATCTAAATTCAAGCATCATCCCCTTTTAGGTTTAATTTTTATAAAGAAAACATTCAAACTAAATCCTAATCAAAATAAAAGCAATAATTCTTTTGTTACGGACGAGATATCCAAAAAAATGGCGAGTGTAAAAGTTTGCTATATTTTCACAATAAGCTTAAAAATATCGAAACATCAATATTGTGGGGCATACAAAGATATATGAAGCAGGGAATTGTGTTTATCAACCCACTTCAGCAGATTAAACTTTTGTATTCGAAAAAAGCGACATTTAATCAATAGATGATAATATGTTTCGATAAACTAGAACGCAGATTCGAAGAAATGTATACATTTTTATCTTACAATCAATTAGTTACATATATAGATACCTAAAAAAAAACGTTCGATGTAATGTTAAATATTTTTATGTCACAATAAGTTACTTTAAAAATGTCCCTTTTAAACTGTAACTGTTTGCATTGATCTGCTAGTTATTAATTACACCTTTCACGTTTAAAATAAGCTGTCATCCTATATTTAGTGCATATACTTTGCTAAAATTTATTTATTTTACATATCTACTTTGCTCTTGTTGTTTCGGTTTCTTTAAAAATAAGGACATTTGTTACGCTGAGATTTATAACTCATCCATTTTATTCATTTTTTAGTGCTTATCACGAGTTTTAGTATCCTATTTTGCAAAATCGACTTTTAGGTGTTTATGTAAAGAAATAATTTATTTACTGTTGTATTACGTTTCGTTAAGTTGTGTTGTGTTGTGTTGCGTTTTTTACTTTGTTTTGCTGCATTGAATAGTGTTGGGTAGCTTCGACTCGTATCGTGATGTATTGTGATGTATTTTGACATATACGTCGTGCTGTGTCTTGCACTGTGCTGTTTTGCGCTGCGTTGTGTTGTATTTCATTGCGTTGCGTTGTAATGCAAATTTAGTTCGTTTTCGCGCGTACGAAGTTTTTGCTTTTAAACAATCATGGTCACGATGTTCTGCGGTTACCACCTTACCATCCCGATCTGAATCCGATCGAAAAGATATGGGCCACCGTCAAGAACTGGGTTGCAAATAAAAATGTAACATTTAAATTGAATGACGTAGAAATGTTTGCACGTGAAACATTTTCTAGTGTCATTGTCGAAGAATGGATTGCAGCTTGCCGACATTGTAACGATGTTGAAAATAATTTCTTGCTTTCGAAGGTGCAATTAACATAGCAGTCGATAGAATGCAATTTTCTGTAATCACAGGTTCATCAGAAGAGGAAAGTGATTTTGATTTAAGTGATAGTGACAATGAAAATGAATAAATTATAAATCATTCTTTATTTGATTACACTACCACAAAAACGCGTTCCGAATTGTGTGTTGAATCGAAAAATTTTATTTGTGAATGCACCAAGCAATATTATCGTCATGTAATCTTCTTTAATTTACCTTTTTTTTTTAGAAATAACTTTAACCTAAATTTAATTTTGCAATGTATTCATAACGAATAAACTAACCAATCATATTTTGTGTATAATTTTTAAATAAGCAATTAGCAATTCTACTAAACGTTTCCTTAAAATATTCTGAAAATAAAAGTCGTGCCTCTAAGTGCTGTGAGGTTAAGTTGACAAAAATAAACCTTAAACGCACCGGCACTGTTTTTTTCCCCACTTATTTTCTCGCGCAGAAAATTGTATGACGTCATATCGTTCTCATAAAAACTGTACTCTACCATGTTTTTACTCAAGTTGGCTGCAAGTTCACCAGTTACTTTATACTGTCACTAGGTGTAAAAATTTTAAGATAACTTTTTCTTTTCGTTTTTCGAAATTTTGGTTTTAAAAGATTAAAAGATTTAAAATATTTTGTTGCGAAGGGCCAATGTATTGAGTGTTGAAATTGGTCAAAAGTTTTTTTAATGATTAAAATATTTAGAATATAGTATTTAAAAATGCAGAGAATAAATTTTCATGTCGATTAAATTAGACGTAATGTGAGAAATATTAGATATGGATATAAAATTGTTTTTTGGATTGCTATTTGAGGATGTTAGAGTTTTTTATTGCAAGTTCAATTTTTGAATCTCAATTCTGTAAAGACCTATAGGTTTTTTTATTTATTGTCACTAATAACGTTAATTTAAGATTTAATTACGTTTCATTCACAAGTGGTACTTGCGTTACAGTCAGGGTAATGTTAGAATAGTTTTTGTGCAAATAAACGTTCTCGTTATTTTAAATTTTGGTGAATTTCGTTAAATGGATTTAAAATTGCATCATGTAAAATTATATTAAGTATAAAATTGTTACGTTGTATGGTACATCTTTTGCGAACCTAAATGGTAGCCGTCAATTTGTGGCTTTTAT
Organism: Vesta saturnalis; assembly: GCA_036346205.1. Classification (NCBI taxonomy): domain Eukaryota; kingdom Metazoa; phylum Arthropoda; class Insecta; order Coleoptera; family Lampyridae; genus Vesta; species Vesta saturnalis. The sequence continues at coordinate 729,717 of JARFJB010001564.1, forward strand.
TTTCGATAAATATTTTAGTCTACTGACAAAGAGATTTATTTCTATAGAAGAGGTCTTAAAGTTCATTTTCGTAGGATAGACCTGTTACAAACAAATTATATTTCAGTGATAACTCAGAGGGAATGCAATTTGGACGGATCATGTAATTCTTTTCCGATTTAGTACCGAGGAACAATCGTTTTTCGTGCGTACGTTAATTTAAAGTAATGAATCTGTGTAATTGGTTACTTAAGATTTAAGGGGATTAAAATCAAAGGTGGCGAATTTTGGATGATGTTGAAGTCAGTCTGGTCCAAGATGTAGGCGAAGACTCACGTTTTTTTTTTGCGACTACGGAATGTACGCTGAAAGGTTGGTGGAGTAAGATGGAATAAGTTACACCATACTGAGATAGTGTACCGAACAGTACCGTAGGAACATTTCCGTATCAACTGATTAGGATATTATTCAGTTTCATCACACCCCCGGTTTTTTATATAATTGTGTTTTGTTTTGTCAATAGTGACAATTTTCGGTCATAGAAGTAATTGGTTTTAGTGCTAAACCTTTATTCTGTTGAACTGTTTTAACGCATTTTAGTTATGCGGATTAATGTCAACAAGTTCTATCTAATATTAAATATTTTTATGTCACAATAAGTTACTTTAAAAATTTCCTTTTTAATCTGTAACTGTTTGCATTCATCTAGTTATTAATTACACCTTTCACATTTAAAATAAGCTGTTATCCTCAAATGAATTTGTTTTTCTATATTTAGTGCATATATTTTGCTATAATTTATTTATTTTTTATATCTACTTTGCTCTTGTTTTTTCGGTTTCTTTAAAAATAAGGACATTTGTTACGCGATTTATAACTCATCCATTTAATTTATTTTTTAGTGCTTATCACGAGTTTTAGTATCATATTTTGCAAAATCGACGTTTAGGTGTTGATGTAAAGATATAATTTTCTTACGTTTCGTTACCTTGTGTTGTGTGGGTTACGGTACGTTACTTTGTTTTGCATTTTGCTGCATTGAATAGTGTAGGGTAGCTTCGAGTCGTGTCGTGGATGTATTGTGACGTAATTTGACACATCACGTCGTGACAAGTCTTTTACTGTGCCTGTTTATGCTGCGTTGTGTTGTATTTCATTGCGTTACATTGTAATGTACCGTAACGTACCTCAATATACTATCATGTTTTTACTCAAGTTGGCTGCATTTTCACCAGTAATTACTTTATACTGTCACCAGATGTAACAATTTTAAGATAACCTTTCCTTTTCGTTTTTCGAAATTTTGGTTTTAAAAGGTTAAAAGATTTAGAATGTTTTGTTGCCAAGGGTTAATGTATTGAGTATTGAAATTGGTTAAACGTTTTTTTAATGATTAAAATATTTAGAGTATTGTATTTAAAAATTCAAAGAATAAACTTTCATGTCGATTAAATTAGACGTAATGTAAGAAATACTAGATATAGATATAAAATTGTTTTTTGGGTTGCTATTTGAGGATGTTAGAGTTTTTGATTGCAAGTTAAAATTTGGACTCTCAATTTGGTACAGACGTATAGGTTTTTTTGTTTATTGTCACTAATAATGTTAATTCAAGATTTAATTACGTTTCATTCACAGGTGGTACTTGCGTTACAATCAGAGTAATGTTAGAATAGTTTTTGTGCAAATAAATGTTCTCGTTATATTAAATTTTGGTGAATTTTGTTTAATGGATTTGAAATTGCATCATGTAAAACTATGTTAAGTATAAAATTATTACGTTGTTTGCAAACTTAAATTGTAGCTGTCAACCTGTCGCCTTTCTCTTCGCTAAATGTTTTAGTTTACAGACAAAAAGATTTCTAAAGACGAGGTTTTAAAGCTGATTTTCGTAGGATGGACCTGTTACAAACAAATCATATTTCAGTGATAACTCATAGGGAATGCAATTTGGACGGATGATGCAATTATTTTCCGATTTAGTGCCGAGGGGCTATCGTTTTTTGTGCGTACGTTAATTTAAAGTAACGAATCAGTGTAATTGGTTACTTAAGATTTAAGGGGATTAAAATCCAAGGTGGCGAATTCTGGATGATGTTGAAGTCAGTATGGTCCAAGATGTAGGCGAAGGCCCACGTTGTTTTTTTGTTGACTATGAAATGTACGCGAAAGGGTTGGTGGAGTAAGATGGAATTAGTTACACCATACCACGATGGTGTACCGAACAGTACCGTAGGAAGATTTCGATATCCACTGATTAGGATATTATCGAATTTTATCATATCCTGGTTTATTATATCATTATGTTTTGTTTTGCCAATAGTGACAATTTTCGGTCATATAAGTAATTGGTTGAGTGCTACCTCTTTATTCCGTTGAGCTATTTTACCGCATTTTAGTTATGCGGATTAATGTTAACAAGTTCTATTTAATGTTAAAAATTTTTATGTCACAATAAGTTACTTTAAAAATCTCCTTTTTAATCTGTAACTGTTTGCATTGATCTGCTAGTTATTAATTACACCTTTCACATTTAAAATAAGTTGTCATCCTGAAATGAATTCATTCCCCTATATTTAGTGCGTATATTTTGCTATAATTTAATTATTCTACATATCTACTATGCTCTTATTTTTTCGGTTTCTTTAAAAATAAGGACATTTGCTACGCTGAGATTTATAACTCATCCATTTAATTCATTTTTTAGTGCTTATCACGAGTTTTAGTATCATATTTTGCAAAATCGTTTAGGTGTTGATGTAAAGATATAATTTATTTACTGTTGTGTTACGTTTCGTTACGTTGTATTGTGTCGTGTTACGTTGCGTTGCGTTGTTTTGCGTTTTGCTGCATTGAATAGTGTCGGCTAGCTTCGAGTCGTGTCGTGATGTATTGTAATGTAATGTATTGTGGCGTATCGCGTCGTAACGTGTCTTGCACTGTGCTGTTTTACGCTGCGTTATGTTGTATTTCATTGCGTTGCGTTGTAATGCACCATAACGTACCTCACTGCACTAACATGTTTTCACTCAAGTTGGCTGCATTTTCACCAGTAATTACTTTATGCTGTCACCAGGTGTAAAAATTTTACGATAACTTTTTTCTTTCCGTTTTTCGAAATTTTCGTTTTAAAAGGTTAAACGATTTAAAATGTTTTGTTGTTAAAGGTTAATGTATTGAGTATTGAAATTGGTGAAAAGCTTTTTTAATGGTTAAGATATTTAGAGTATGGTATTTAAAAATTCAGAGAATAAACTTTCATGTCGTTAGAGTTTTTATTGCAAATTAAAATTTGGAATCTCAATTCGGTAAAGATCCACAGGTTTTCTTGTTTATTGTCACTAATAATGTTAATTCAAGATTTAATTACGTTTCATTCACAAGTGGTACTTGCGTTACAATCAGAGCAATGTTAGAATAGTTTTTGTGCAAATAAATGTTCTCGTTATTTTAAATTTTGGTGCATTTTGTTAAATAGATTTGAAATTGCATCATGTAAAATTATATTAAGTATAAAATTATTGGGTTGTATGGTACATCTTTTGCGAATTTAAATTGTAGCCGTCAACCTGTCGCCTTTCTTTTCGGCAAATATTTTAGTTACATACAAAGAGATTTCTAAAGACGAGGTTTTAAAGCTCATTTTCCTGGGATGGACCTGTTACAAACAAATCATATTTCAGTGATAACTCAGAGGATATGCAATTTGGAGGAATTCTTTTCAGATTTAGTGCCGAAGGGCTATCGTTTTTCGTGCGTACGTTAATTTAAAGTGACGAACCTGTGTAATTGGTTAGTTAAGATTTAAGGGGATATAAATCCAAGGTGACAAATTCTTGATGATGTTGAAGTCAGTCTGATCCAAGATGTAGATGCAGACTCACTAAATACAAAATAGTTACTAAATAAACTCCAAACATGTAAACATGTAAGTTAATTTTCTTTAATAATTACAGGTTCGAATTAAGAAATAATCAATTTTTATACTCAATAACGTTATGATAAAATCCGTCGAAAGCTTCTATATCCGAGTTCCATAGATAACCCGTGCCCACGACAGACCAGTAAGAGACGCTTACTTCACACCCATACCTATCTTTGCCAATATCCGGATTAAATAAAACAGTGCGTCACGCTTGTAAATCCGGGTCTTCGCACCTCAGACTCTCTGCCCGTCTCTGCTTAACCTAATCATATCGCACCAAGCACACAACCTGCTGCCTTTTAATGGAAAACCTTCCCTTCACATAAGTTGTAAATATCATTTAATCTACTTGCACCAACACTGGACTGTTAGCCACGGTGTCGCTTTCTGCAAGAGTAGCACCGATACGCGTAGTATCCTCGTGTAACCGTTCCAGACTGTGCCCGCAACACCACAGGCCGCTTGCCGTATCGATTCTCAACACTTACATACACTAACATACGCACACAACACACATACACATACACATGCACACAAACGACACACTTCCCTAGGCAAATTAACTGGTAATGAAGAATTATGTTTGAAAACATCCAGGTTCTAATTACGATCACTATTTTCTATGAAATAAGACTAGACAGAAAATCCTCTTCTCGAAGTGAATAGTATTCATATTCTCTTAACGTAGGTTTACTTATTTTAAAATAATTTACGAAGTGTTTGCATACGCAATTTCCCTGGTTGATAATTAATTTTCTATCGCAGTTAAGAACCCAGTATTCGCCCTGTCTCACCTATCCAGCAGTGAATGTAAATATTTATGTAAGAATAGTTTTCCTGCTTCAAATATTTCATACTTTGTTTATTCACAGATCAAACTCTTTTCGTTTTTTAATACACGAGGCTTCCACGTGAGTCTAAATAAAGACCTAAGTAGCGGGTTTCTGTTGCTTGAGTAATGGGTATGGTGTTCAGAAATACTGTGGTTTAGAGTAAATGTAACTTGAGTGCTTTTTCTTTTATTGATATTTATTATCCATTTGGCAAGTCAGATTTGGAGAACATTTAGATGGGTTTGTATATTAAAGGATGCTATATGAGAGTTCGTATGATAGAAAAGGAAGACAATTGCCTCTACGTGTGTAGAGAAGAAAAAGAACCGGAAGTAGAAAGAGGAAAAAAGAAACGCCAAAAGAAGACGGGTTGAAGAACAATTGGTGAGAGATCCCTTGAAGAGGGTTTACAAGACCAGCTACAGAAAATAACCAGAACAAAAAGGGGTATTGTCGCAATTCCAAAAAATCCCTAAAGAGAGTAACCAATTCGCAAACAAAGGCATAGACCCAGGCAATGGAACAGGATGGAATAAGGATGAGAATAAAAATAATACAAGAAACAACAAGGAAATAGGAATTAAAAACGAATCGATAGGTATAGGAACCTGGAATATACGAACCTTAACAGGGAAAGAAATAAAAGTAACCTAAAAAATAGACAGAAACAACATACAAACCTTAGGTATCATTGAAACTAATAAAAATCGCAATGGAAGCCAGGAAAAAATGCGAAATAGGGCGTAGGGACAATAATCACCGAAGAATTGAATAAAAAAATCTGGCTTCAAGGCAATAAACTCCCGAATGGCAGAAGAAGAAATAACGTATTTATACCAACTTACAACAAATTCAAAATGATTTGAAAGAGGAAAGTCAGACTGGAACAGTAGAGTTTGAAAAGATCAAAACCGAAGAATGAGATGTATGGGAAGCCATGTAGAAAGCATCCGAAATAGAAATAGTGTAAAAATGACTGCACAATAAATGATCTATTAATAGGAAATGTGAGATCAACCATTATAGGACAAATACTCGTACGTAACAGAGGAGCGCGATGCCAAAAGCATAATAGATTATATAACTTACTCACAGGACCTAACAGCAAAAATACAAGCAACTGAAGTAAAGGAAGGAGCAGAAATTGGATTACAATACAAATTAGTAACGGCAAAGTACCAGACCAGTTTAAATAACACCAAGAAATAAGAAAATATAGTAGTCTAGCAATACACAAGCTTAAAAGAACATAAAATAAAGATAAATATCGAAAGGTACCAGATGAGGAATTACTAAGAAAGGGTAGTCTTTAAGTAAGGTGGACGTTACAGGAAAGGTGGAGAATTTTCAAACAAACAATGGAAAAAGTAGCAGGAAGAATATGTAGGATAAACAAACGTAACAAGCATACGAGAATGACAAATTGGCTAACTGAAGATATTAGAAGCTTGGTAATGGAGAAGAAAACAGCATGGAAACGATGTATCCAAACAAAAGAAACAGCAGATAAAGAGGTATATAACATGAAGAGAAACACACTGAAAGAAGCAATTAAGACAGCAAAAAAGGAATCATGGAAAAAGATGGAAGAAGAGATAATAGAATTACACAAAATAGATTCCAGAAGTTTCTAGACGTGAATAAAGAGATTAAAATGGTAGAAAAGAAATAATATAAAAGCAATAAAGACAACAAGGGATAAATACAAACTGACACAAATGAAATCCCAGAAACATGGAAGAACTACTACAAAAACACGTACCACGCGATTACAGAACCAGAAGATAATGGACCTCAGGAACACGTAAACCAAGAACAATTAATTACAAAGGACGAAGTAGAGGAAGCATTACAAAAAATTAAAGTTGGTAAAGTTTGTGGGAAGACGGTATGGGGATCAAATGGGTGGGCCAAATAGGAACAGAATGGCTTTGGAATATTTGTAAACTAGAATGGGATGAGAAGAAAATTCCAAACGACTGGGTAAACAATCTAATAATACTAATAAGATTAGAAATAGGATTAGAAAGGGGAATAACAATAGAAGAATTGAAAATAATAGCGAGGGACAGGAAAAGATGGGTAAATTGGATGCGATATTAGTGACCACCATCCGACGCCTGGAAGGGCACTAAGGATTACAGAAGAAGAAGAAAAAGGAGGGCGTGTCCCTACAGGGAGCAGATTGAACAGTAGTAATGAAGCGCTATGTGGATTCCTTTATATTATGAGGAGTTAATTTCAAATCAACATTTTCGTCATTTGCTTAGTGGTAGGTACAGTTAATATACACTGTGTTCGTTTTAAAACGTACCACCCCCTGTGGTTGTGGTTGTTTTAGGAGTGAATATTATTGACAATCAAGGGGTCTTAATATGTTCAACCCTGTAACCAGCCCCAATTTTAAAATTTCAAATGCAGCTACACCACTTGTTATACATACATTTGAAAGTCCCTTTCATTATCAACACACCAGTCTATTCGTTTTGAAAATTGGGTGAGATTTGGAAAAGTTATGGGCCAAAAACCACTCGGTTGACAAAAACTTTATTTATTTCATTTATTTTCTTTAATAGTTCATGTACGGTTAACATAAAAAAAAAAAAAAGCATTCAAAGGAAAACAATACAAATTGGTTGGAGTAGCACAAACGTATGTCATTTTATATATTGTTCAAAATGTTCACCATTTCTTTCCAAACAAGAAAAAAGACGTTGATTAAACTCCTCGCGCACTTTTTGAAAAGTTTCTGGCCTTATAGCCCTACACGCATGTTTATGTTGCTGCAGAGATAATGTGATTCTAGTAATCCTTTTTGATAAAAAATGCTTTTATGTTTGGTTGAAAAAAAAAGATTATTACTCATATATTGCTACATAACAACGAACTTGTTTTTTTTTAAACAACTGCATAAAACCATGTAACTGCCTTCAACTGAATTGGGCAGGACTGGACTCAGTAACTATTTACCATAAGCCAGCCGCCTTGAAAGGCACCCTTTCAACGAATAAACTCTAAGTCTATGAAACTGGTAACAGGCAAATCTGGGAAAACGCTCTATTGATAACACCTTGTGCAGTTTTAATTGTAGCGACTCGAACAATTCCATCTTTAGCCGGATGAATTTGTAATATGCGTCTTAAAATCCATTGGTTGATAAAGGTGTTATGATCTTTCACTAAAACCATAGAATTGGGCTCCAATTTATTTGGATCTTCGAAACGCCATTTATTTCGTTGCTGCAAGTGGTGTAAATATTAATTGGACCATCTTCGCCAAAAATGTTGTGATAATTGGGTTACTTTTTCATACTTAGAAAGGCGATTAGTGTTAAGATGGCTAATATCTTCATAAGACATGGGGTTCAAGTTGCCATCAACCAAAAAATGTCCGTGAATAAGTGTATCAAAATCATTTGGATCGTTTGTTAATGGGCAAAGTGGTCTTGAATTTAGTATTGACTCAATTTGCGTCAAAACGGTATACATTGATTCATAGTGTAGGTCAGTATGTAGCATAATTTTGTTTAAATGAGATTTAATAGATTTTATATTGGATTCCCACGAATCGTCGAAATGTGGGCTCCTTGGAGGAATGAATTTCCATTGAATTGAATTTTCTTGAAAATATTTTTGTATCATTACTGTTAAGTTCTGTTAATTTAGTGTGTATTTCTTTTAAGTAATTACTAGCACCAACAAAGTTTTTACCATTATCGGAATATATGGAATGAATGAATGATATGAACCTTTTAAGCGCATTTAAAAGGGCATCGGTAGATAAGCCTCCAACCAACTCAATGTGTAATGGCTTGACACTAAAGCACACAAAAGGACAAATGTACTAATTTTCGATTTCGCAGTGTACCATCTTTTATCATGATAGGCCTTGCAAAATCTACGTAGGAATGATCGAGCTGGAGAAACTCTATCTGAGGGCATTTGACTCATACCTGGAGAAATTGGATTTGCCTTTGCTTTAATGCAAATGATACAATTTCGTATAATTTTTCTTACAAAATTTTTGCAATTTAAAGGGCAATATTTACATGAATAGCTGATAATGTTATATGAATTCCACCATGATTATGTTCAAATCTTATGATTAACTCTGTAAACATACGGTTACTAGGCAATAAAATTTGGTGTTCATGATCATAAGGTAAACTGGAGTTCGTTAATCTTCCACCTACTCAAAATAGATTTAAGCTGATAATTTTACTATGACGACTAATACATTTATTATTTTGTAAAGCAGTAATTTCTTGTGCTCTTCTACTGATAAGAAATAAATGTTTCTACTTGTTTTTGATGACCTGCAATTTTTTACAAATCGATTGCAATAAGCAGTGACTCTAATTAGTCGCATGAAATTTGAGAACCTTGTAAATATTGAAAAAGTATTTTCTTTTTTAACCACCGATGATGAAATAGTAGTAGTTTCAGGAACATTAGTTATTTGATCCATTTCAGACTGAATTGGTCAATGATTTTTACTTAAAGATAGCCAAAATGGACCTGACCACCACAAATCTAAATTTCTTAAATGTTTTTGATTTATACATCGAGAACATGTCTGCTGGCTTGTCCTTTGAATTGACATGTAACCATTGAACCTTTTGTTGAGTGAGTGATTGTATTTAAGGAACTCTGTTTCTAACAAACGTTTTCCAAGTACATGGGTCTTTAGATAGCCACGAAAGTACAATTTTCGAATCAGACCATAACAATATCTTCTGAGGTAAAAGTAATGCTCCGCATAATTCGAGTTTTGGCAATGATGATGATTTTGATGGAGCGACTCTGGATTTTGCACAAAGAAAATGAACACTTATTTTTCCTGAAAAATCAATTGTTTTTGCATAAATTGAGCATCCGTATGGTATTTCACTGCTATCACAAAAACCATGATATTCTAAATGACAAAATTTGGGTAAAAAAAACATGTCTTGATATTTTGATAGATTGTAAAACCTTTAAGCTATCAAAAAATTGAATCAGATCATAGTAAAAAGTTGGAGTTCTAGATTATGTCTCCATAATTTTTGCAATATGATTTTTGCTGTAATTACAACACAACTGATCAATCCAAGAGGATCAAAAATTTTTGAAATGAATGATAAAGTACCTCGCTTTGTAAATGGTACGGAATCTAAACTGATACCAATAGAAAATTTGAAAATATCCATTTCAGGATTCCACAATATACCTACATTTTTGACAGACTTGTCGTCAGAAATGAAGTAGTTTTTCATTTCAGATTGCACATGCAAATCTAAAATTTCTTTTTTATTTGACATCTATTGTGTCAATTCAAAGCTTGCTGAACTCAAGATAGAATTGATATTATGTTTCAATGTGATTTCGCTGTGATCATCCTCACATCCAGTCAAAAGATCATCAACATAAAATCTGACATTATTACGCTAGCTGCGTTAAGAAACATTTTTTTATTTTCTAATTCCACTTGTTACAATGCGCGTATTGCTAAAAATGCTGCTGGAGTTGTTCCGTATGTAACTGTAATTAAAGTAAAATGAGATAATTCTTGATCAGGAGTTTCGCGCCACAAAATTCATTGTAAATCACGTTGGGATTTATGAATTTGAACTATTCGATACATTTTTGTGATATCGGCTTTAAGAACAATGTTATGACTTCTGAATCTAAGTAATATTGAAAATAGGTCATCTTGTATGGTTGGACCACAACAACAAACATCATTTAAAGAAAGTACATTTAGACTCTTGGCGGATGCATCAAATACCACCCTGATTTTACTAGTTACACTATCCTTTTTAAAAACTCAATGATATGCTAAATAATAATTAAACATTTTTATTATTGAGTTCATTATCCTGTAGTAATGACATGTGACCTAATCATTGATATTCACGCATGAAATTAATGTATTGATGAGCTAAATCTGTATTAAACGTTTTTCTAACGAAACGAATCGATTGTAAGCTAATTCAAAATTGTCATCAAGATTACCGACATTGTCTTTTAATGGAAGTTTAGCAATAAATTGTCCATTGCTGTCTTTTTGAAAATTGTTAACAAAATTATTTTCACAATATTGTTCTTCTTTGGTAAAATTATTTGATTTAGGAATATATTCAACTTTCCAAAATTTTTCTAGGTGCCTTAAGATTTCACCATTATTAGTTTGTGTAAGCGATAACAAAAAGTTTGAATTTAATAAACTTGGCAATTGTAGATTTCCAGAAATTATCTAACCTAATTTGGATTTTTGGACAATTGGTTGATTTTCTCCTAACTTAACTTGACCAATGGATAATAAATCAAAAAACACTGAAGCTCCAATTAACATATGTACAGTTTGGGCTTCATTGAAATTAGGATCCGCTAATTTTATATTATTAGGAATTCTAATGCTTGCTATTGAAATAGAAACATTAGGAATTAAATTGGTGCTTAAAATAAAAAACTTCAAAGACCTTGTAAAATTATCAATTCGTGATTTAATTGTAGCTTGAATATAAGAATCTAGTTTACTTGAGGTCCGTTCTATACCTGTGATAGGCACATGATATTTATAAGATGGCAAGCAGATGTAATACAGCAAATTTGTGAACCAGAATCAAGTAAACATCTTGCTCGTATTGAATTTCCATCTTTGTCTAAGATATAAATTATGGCTGTAGATAAGAAAACTATTGTATTGTTGGTTTTTGAAAGTGCATTAAAAGTTGAATTGTTAATGTCAGTATTTGAAGACTCATTAGCTTGTGCTAATGAAAGTGCACTTGTACTTGATTCTGTGTGAACTGATACATCGTTCTGTGTATTTTTTTGATCATTTGAATGTAACAAGGAATTGTGTTTTTTATTACAATGTTTACAAGTAGACCCATTGCAGTTTGATTTTGTAATGGCCCGTCCGGAAACAGTTAGTACATAAATTTATTTTTTTCACTGTATTTATTCGATTCTGAATCCATAAATCTAAAAATTTAGAACAAAAGAAGATGAAATGCTTACTTTTACAAAAGACACATGTTGGCTCAACATGAGGCCTTACTGTTGAAAGATAACTGTATGTCCTATTTGACTTCGAAACTAAACTAAATTGACCTGTAGAAAATGATTTTGTGCTTGAAACACTGTTTGGAAGTAAACTCTCGAAAACTTTACATCTTTTATTTATAGAAAAACTATCCAAAGTTGGATTTTCGGTGTGAATTGATAATTCCCATTTACGTCTTCTATTAGATCAAATTTTGATGACAATAAATATATCAAAATTGCATCCCATAAGTCAATGTTTTGACCCAATATTTTTAGAGATGTTGTTTCTCGCAAAAAATTGTGTGGAAATTGTCTTAGTAATACTGCAGATTCCTTATTGATTGAAGGTAGTTCAAATAAACTTTTAATATGACTGTTAATTATTAAACTTTTATTATCAAAAGATTTAATGCAATTTCATAATTGTCATCAGTAACTTCGATTGAGTGAACAGCCTTTGCCGCTTCACCCTGCAAACATGATTTTAAATAGTGTAATTTGTGAACTTTATTTAAATTTACATTTTTATCGATAAGTGAATTAAATGTGTCATAAAATTGTGTCCATTCATTGTAACACCCTGTAAATGTAACCAATTTTAATTTTGACAAATGACCACCTGAGTTGAAAATTCTCTAGCCCCCGTATATTGTGACCATGAATTATCATCATTTTGAACAGATTTGTCAATTATTTTTTGAGCTGCAGCTGTCAGATTGTAATAATTCTCTTCAAATTCTTCAATTTCATTGGACGATATTTCACTTTCATCAAGCAACTGAATTTCAAGTTGAATATTTTGGAAATTTGAAAAAACTTGTTGTTTCAAAATGCTTAATCTTTCAATAAATTCTGATAACTGATGTGGTTCGTACCTTGAAAGAAATGTTGAAAATCTTGTGAGTTGTGCTTTGAAATTTCCTCTTTTTGCTCGTCATATTCTTAAAATATTTTGATTTTCAGTCATTGCAACTCAAATTGTAATAATTAGAATGCAAATGTCAAATGAATTATGCGAATAATTAATAGAATGAAATCATATGTATACGCCTTTACACAAATATGAATCAAAATCAAAATGTAAATTGCAACAAGTCCAAATGCTTTACTGTTTGTACAATGTACATATCTTCAATGATTACATCGACTTATTGTTTGTCGCCTGTAGTTGTATTTTGTGAATACTTGACACTAGACGTCAGATAATTCTTCAATGTTTTCTTGCCGGCAGATACCAGGCACAATGTATTGAACGTATGTTTCTTTGATTGCTTTGTCTGACAATTGTGGATATCGCCTCTTATGGACTAAATATGGATGCTGCACTGTTGCATATGTTGAATTTTACTTATGACTGTGTCCTTATGCTTGTATAACCATTTATAGCTGATTCAGATATTAAGATTCCTTGAATACCTGTAGCTTGATAGGACCAATGTTTCTGTTACTGCAAAAATAATGTGATTCTAGTAATTTTTTTTGATAAAAAATGTTTCTATGTTTGGTTGAAAAAAAAAGATTATTATTCATATATTGCTACATAACAACGAACTTGTTAAACAACTGAATACAACCATGTAACTGCCTTCAACTGCATTGCGCAGGAGTGGACTCAGCAACTATTTACCAACGCAGCTGTTATACTATTTTTTAAACCTTTAATATTATGTGGTACTGTCTTGTAAACTACTGATTTAAGATAACCTCAAAGGAAAAAGTCATTTGGACTGAGATCACAATATCTTGGTGGTCATTCTACTGCCCCTCTTCCTCCTATCCACCTACCAGAGAATGTGATACTCTACCAATCACGTACAGGTTTTTCGTAGTGCGCAGATGCACCATTTGGTTGAAAGTGTATTAGGTCTTTTTGGAGTAAACGATTTCTGTGCTGATCTATTTGATTTTCTAAAGATTCAGTGATCAGTACGTCCACTGTCTCCCGAAGTATATCTAGATACACCTCCCCGGTAAGAGGACCATTAATAAATAAGGGACCTATTCTGGTGTTACCTAAAATCCTTGCCCAAACATTTATTTTCTGGGGATATTGCGTATGACCTTCCCGAAATAGATGGTGATTTTCATGTGACCAGTAACAACAATTCTGCTTGTTCACTTGACCATTTAGGAAAAAAAGTACACTCATCGGAGAAGCGAATATTTTTTAGTAGATTGGGTGACCTATTAATCCGTTCTGACATTATTTCACAAAATTTAATTCTTAGATCCGGCTCATCTTCCTACAGTTCTTGAAGTATTTTCAATTTATACGGATGGAACTTATGTAATTTTGTAGCCTTATGTATTGAGCCAATCCATATTACAATTTGTTGTGAAACTTTTCTAATGGAAGTTGGATCTGCCCCAAAATGACCCAACACTTCAATCTGAGCTGCTTCATTTAATACTCTAGACGTATTTCGTTTGGCATTGCCTACTGATCCGGATTCTTTAAAGTTTTTCACAAGCTGTAGCACATAAACATGCGAAACATTTTTATCTGGATGCCTACCGTTAAATGTTTGCGCTGTTTTTCGCGCACATTCATGTTTTACACCATAAATGAAAATCATTTCAACTCTTACTTCTGTAAAATAATCCATTTTGCCTTAAATAATAGCACAATAGTAAAATTGGGTTTTACAAAGATCTACAACTACAACAAACAATAGGTTACTTCAGTTTTGACGTTTATCACAAGTCAATCACAGTACACTCTGTGGTTCTGTCAACTGAGTGAACTTTGTTGGCATTCAAAAAATGTTTTTTGATGCACCATTAAAAAGGACACAAGTGTAAGAATAAATTTGTTTTTGTGCACCATTCAAACTACGTGAATCAAATAATTTTTTCGATGTTGACGTTTATGAAATCCATAAGAAAATACCTAATGGTTTATCATACACTAACTATTAAAGAAAATAAATAAAATTTTGGTGAGCCGAGTGGTTTTGGGCCCACAAGTTTTTCAAATCTTGCCCAATTTTTAAAACGAATACACTGGTGTGTTGATAATGAAAGGTGCTTTCAAATGATGTATAACAAGTTGGATAGTTGCATTTGAAATTTAAAAATTGGGGTTGCTAGGGGTTATAGAGTTGAACATATCAAGACTCCTTGACTATCAAAAACGTTCCCCCCTCTTGAACAAAACTCGACGTGTCCCGTGAATATTTTGTTGTTTTTGAATTACAAGGGGTGGTAAGTTTTAAAAAATGAACACAGTGTATATTTATTATTTAAAATTGAAATATCAATTATACTGTTTGTTAGTTTAATGTTTTATTGTGTTTGCTTTATGATAGGTAGTACAATATTAAATAGGTAACAAATTGACGTTTACAACATGGTGAATAGGTAATAGATGTAGATAATCAACATTATTTTAGTAATAGTGGTACGTTAGGTAATATTTGCATTTCTTTTCCATCTTATCTCACACAATTTAATAGTAATTTAATTAGATCGAAACCACTATACGTTACATTAACGGTTTAATCAAATCAAGCTGATCTGTCCACTAAAAACTTCTATCGGTAAGACGAACTATTTTTTATACATAATGAAAGACTTGTGTCTAGATTTGAATTAAAAGTTTATAGTATTCCGAGTTAGTTTTAAATTGGTAAACTTTCACATTTACATTCAGTAGCCATACCCACACTAATCGTAGAACAATTTGCATATAACGTCCTGTTGTTTTAGTTTTTTCTTTGTCTTTTGTGTAATACGATTGCTGTGTTGGTATTTTATATGTAATTTAACGTATTTGATAATATTGCTATTGCCCTGGGGCTTTTATCTATACAAAAGTACGTTTCCTCCTATGCATTCATTTATCTATGTTTACATTGAGTTTTAAACGAGCAATGATTTGAAACGAAAACGATACCAACAAGCAAACGTGTTTTTAATTCTAACCAAATGGTAGGAAATGAATAGAGAGTGAAACGTTTGCTAAAACATACGTGATCTATAGTACAGAATAACATCTTGATTTAAATTAATTGAACATTCTAAAATTGCGTTTATTCTTTGACAAGAAACACACTATTGTAAGAATCGTGTATATAATAGTTCTGGAACATTTCCCTTGTTTTAAAGGTTTTGTGAATATAACAAAATTAAAAATGATAAAAGTAATAGTATTTGCGATGCGTTTAATTTGCTGATTAAATAACATACCTTACCTGTTTAACAGAAATATGGAAGTGGAAGTTTCTTCGTATGTTCCTTTTGAGAGTCGAAAAGTCGGGCACCTTTATCACACCCGTCTTCTAGAAATATAAACAAAGAAACACTTCATTTGTCCAACTGCGTGCCTTGGATATTCCCTACTGTAATTTAAACTTCCGTTTATTGAATTTTATGAGAGTATTGGAATTTTTACAAACATTTACTAATACTTTAGTACTTGGAATAGCTGAACCATTACAATCTCGCAGATGGTACAAATTACTACTGTCGTTTGAAAATTTCTTAACCGTCAATACTATCTTTATTACACTTTTTGCTTTATATTAGGATTATTTGTGTTATTACAGTAATTTTAAATGTAACCTTAATTTTGATTGAATGATGTTCTTAGATAGTAGTTGCAAATATAGAAAATTTGTTAAGCTAGTAAAGCTTCGTGTTGGTTGAAAGACAGGCATACATACATAAGTAGAGTGATCTGACATAGGTAAAGAAATAGTCTTATCTACAGTGTTCATAAATAAAAATGTATTTATTTGACTTCTAGAAATTAATACTATTGTAAAGTGTTCGTCTACATAATTTCCATTTGCAAATGTGTATAAATTTCTAACAGCAAACCTTTGCAACACTTCATATAGTATTTTTTTTGCATTTTTTGTCTTGGGGATCTCGGAAACCGTAAGAGATACAGGGACGATTAAACTAGGATAAAGTTGCGCAATGGCCTATATTACGCCCTTAAGAAACTAATCAAGTTCAGCTTACTTCCGGAGGTATTCGAAAGAAACCGAAATGTTGCGATTTTGGTTTTATTTTTTTCTGGAGCTATTTAAAGCGACATAAAAAAAATAAACGGCACTTTTTCATTACTACCTTTCTTGGTCTTTAAAATGGCGTTAACTTTATTTTTTCATATGGTAAAAAATACACACTGTATTAGACGGAATTTGTCATTACGATCATCCAGTGATATGCGACACAATATGCTTTCGCATGATTTTATGCAAAAAAAGGCGTTTTAATAAATTTTGAACTTCATAGCTGTGTAGTATGCATTGGAATTCATGGCAACGGAAAAACGAAGACCAAGTTTCACACAAAATTATTCTAGTTATCAAGCAACAATTGCCTGGATCAACAGATAGCCAGAAAAATAATTCGTAACATTTGTTTTTGTAGAGATACCTTTTAAATATGGGAAACTTAAAATTAGTAATTAGAATCATTATTCCATATGATTATAAGAAACACTAGTTCCCATCACTTTAATCCCATCAAGCTTAAGATTATATTAAACAAGCCTTGATCAAAACAGTAACAAAACAAGTTAAGAGAAAACGTGGCTTACTATTACAACAAATGTTCAAATAAATAACCCCCATTTTCTAGACAAACGTATACCCGTCTAACTGTAGCATCTAATACCCTACTTAACATTTTAGGAGTAATTTTATTAAAAGCTTCTTGAACTGACTGAAGAAAGTGTTCCTCGGTTTCAAAACATTCTTTAACCCTCGAACGCGCGCAATATCTGTGAGATACGGGCCTCGTAACTTTTCGTTAATAATCGCAGAACAGAGATTTTGCGTAATTGTTGATCTATAATTACTTATTTTTAATCTTAGTTTTCTTGTGAAATTAGTAGGGTAGGGTGGGGCAGCTTCGGACATGGGGCACCTCCGGACATTTTAAAAATACCGCCTTTTATTACAACCAACCACGTGTTGCTTATCATTTTAGTTTGCTTTGAGCATTTGTTAGACGTGTGCTGATTTTGGTAGAGCTAGTTGTTTAAATTACGTTTTTCTGGAGGAATTGATGTTTTGAACGTATCAAGGTAAATATAAGCAATCATAGTAAATTAGAAATATTGTTTTTATCTCGTTTTATTTACTTGGGTTCGGAAACATGTGTGTATGTGGGCTATTTTGTCTGTAACATAACCTGTAAAGTAATATTGTCGGCTGCGTTGACACGAAGTTTTACATGATTTTATGAAAAAAAACTAAATGGGGCAGGTCCGGACAAAAATGATGGGGTACCTTCGGACGTCCGAAGTTGTCGCACGTATCTGATTAATTATAGTACCCATGTTTTTTATTCAATTAGGGTTTCGGCTACTTCTTAATTTTTTGTTGTTATGGAATTTGGGGCTACATTTACAATCTACATTAAAACTTCGATAGTTAATTAAAATGTGAAGTTTTATCCAGATCCCTCTCCAGTAGATGAAATAAGACATATGGCTCAATCCCTTATAGACATTATTGTTGACAATGCGACAACACCACTCATAAATATATTCTCGGACATTTCAGTGCAACTTTCAGACATTAGACCGTTTCCTAAAGCACCTCCACGTAAAACAAACAGAAAGACGAAAACTGGAAAATCAAGTATTTATACAAAAACTCCTGAAAAACTACGCCTTGAGGAAATTGAGAGAGAACGGAAATTAAAGGCCGAAAAAACTGGAGTAAAAAGAAAAATTACATCTGTAGAAGCAACTCTCTCAAAACAAATGAAAGCAGTCGTTAAACCTAAAAGAACTGCAAAACGTAAAAAACCTGAAGAAACTTCATCGTCAGACTCAGAAATTGACATCCCTAAATCTTATACAAAGAAACAAAGTTTTCTCAATGTATCTTCTGATTCTGATTTAGACCTAAATCCAGATCCCAACGATGAGCTAACTCTGCTTGGAGATGAAACGATTGCAACTGATGATTACCTGCTGGTTTGTTTTACTATAAAGAAGAGTGAGTTGTACTATATCGGTCAGGTGCAAGAGGTTTACAAACCGGATGAATATGTAGCTAAATTCATGAGGTGCAAGAAAAATTGTTTTCATTTTCCACAGATAGACGACATTTCTACAATTTCCAGACGAGATGTTATAGCAAAATTGCCCAAACCTACTAAAATGACTGGTTCATCACGATTGTCCGGATTTGTAAAATTTCCTGTGGACTTTTTTCCATATTATATTCAATAATCCTTTTGTTTTATAACATTATTATATGAATAAAATTTTTTTCTTGTCACATAGTTATGTGTCCATACCTACCCCACCCATGTCCGAGAAGTGCCCCACTGTGGGGCAGGTTCGGACAAAAGCAGCGACGTAAACATTGTTAATTTACTCAAAATGCTAGTGATGTATGTTGGTGGTAAAATTCTCAAATAAAACTAACACCGTAACGTATCGGGTGGTGCGTCTTTTGGACTCCAAGCATTTTTAAAAAAATTTTAAATCGTTTCGAAAAAAAATCGTCCGAAGCTGCCCCACCCACCTCTATAACAAGAGTTAAATTGTGACATTTTCATATAAAACGAGTTAAATGTGTAAAATCTGAGGTTAGGAAATAAAAATTAGTTATAGGATCATGTCGTTTTCAAAGCAATCATACAACTTGACGATTTTTTTTTACCAGCATCAAAAAAAAAGAAAAGTTAACGTCGACTTATATAAATGGAAAAAACACCATATAAAGCAAGAACAGGGTTTCATAACATAATCAACAAGAATCTTGGCCAAGTTAACGGTTTAGCAAGGACAGCAAAAACTCCGATGGAAGCATGGCAATGTTCTGTAAGTCATAACATGATTGATATACTTGTGCAATATACAAATCAATTTATTGACCAAGAAAGGGTGAAATTTTCACGTGATAGATATGCACGTCCTACTTCTGTGTCTGAAATAAAAGCACTCATGGGGCTTCTTTATCTTTCCGGCCGATTACGAGCACACCATTTGAATACTTTAGATTTATTTGATACTACTGGACACGGAGTAGAAATATTTGGAAGTACAATGAGCAGAAAAAGATTTTTTATTTTTGCTAAAATGTTTACGGTTTGACGATCGCGACACGAGATTGGCCAGAAAAGAGTTGGACAGGTTGGCTCCCATAAGAGACTTGTGGGAGATGTTCGTCGAAAATTGTAAAATGCATT
Source organism: Vesta saturnalis (assembly GCA_036346205.1). Classification (NCBI taxonomy): domain Eukaryota; kingdom Metazoa; phylum Arthropoda; class Insecta; order Coleoptera; family Lampyridae; genus Vesta; species Vesta saturnalis. The sequence goes on from JARFJB010001564.1 coordinate 749,648, forward strand.
AGTCGGCGGGTCCAAATGTGACTATTGATGAAAAGCTGGGAGGTTTTAGAGGCCACTGTGTTTTCAAGCAGTACATACCGTCAAAACCACGAAAATATGGAATCAAAATTTACGCGATGGTTGATAGTGAAACCTATTATGTGTCACATTTAGAAGTTTATTTTGGGACGCAACATGAAAATTCTCCTTTTGCAGTTAGCAACAAACCTGTTGATGTAGTAAAGCGTTTAGATGCTCCAATTTACGGTTCAGGTGGTAATGTCACTTTTGGTAACTGGTTTACAGACATCAGTTTGGTTGAAGAGCTGAACGTACAGACTCAGCTACATAGGAACCGTAAAAAAGAATAAGCCGCAAATTCTGCAAAATTTCCTAGATTCAAAACGTGCCATTACTTCAAGCATTTTTGGTTTTAGGAAAAAGTGTACTCTTGTTTCCTATGTTCCAAAGCCAAAAGAAAGTGTAATTCTTGTGTCTAGCATGCATTGTGATCAATCAATTGACCCATCAACAGGAGACCAAAAGAAACCAGAAATGATAACCTATTATAATCGCACGAAAGGAGGTGTTGACACAAACGATGAATTGTGCGAAACGTATAGTGTTTCACGCAATACCAGGCGATGGCCAATGGTCATCTTTTATTCCGTTCTAAACATGGCTGGAATAAATGCTCAAATAATACTAAAAAAAATGGCCAAACGTGCGACAAATGAAGAGTTTTTCTCAAAAAATTGGGCGAGGAACTAATAAAAGAACATCTGCAAAACAGAAAGGGCAATACCAGAGGAATTCCAGCTGTACTTCAAGAAAAAATTAATCAAACCTCAGCACAAATCCACCAAACAGAATCACAAATACAGCACCTGCTTTAGAAGTTGATGATCAAAAAAGGAAAAGATGTGACACTTGCAAACACAATAAAACAATGCGTCTGACTAAATATGCTTGCAAAATATGCAAAAAGCGTTTGTGTTTAGAACATTGCCAAATGGTCTGCGATGATCACTGGCAAAATTTAAACTGACTGCATATTTATGTTTTGTATTTGTTTAAATTTTATACTCCCTTTTTTTATTCTTTAACGTTTCATTTAACCGTATTATGTTCTACGAGTTACGAGTTTTACGAGGACACATATGTAAGTTTGATCTGAAATTTGTACGTTTTCCAAGTTGCTAATAAAAAAAAATAAAACAAAAACTGTGTCATTTCCTTCCTTAAACCCATAAAAAACAGATTCATTGCAAAAATATGTATTTTTTAATATTTTGTTTATTTTTAGCCAATGTATCTCCCAGATACATTGCGCGCCCTCGCGTAACGATTCTATTGCGCGCGCTCGAGGGTTAAATACCTCATTCATAATATACCCCACAAAAAGAAGTCCAAAGGCGTCAAGTCCGGTGATCTTGGAGGCCAGGGTGTTTCACTGTAAGTAGTAATACGTTTCGTTGGAAATCGTTCAGACAAATATTGTTGAATACCTCTGGAGTTATGTGCTGATTCACCGTCTTGCTGAAACCAGCACTCATGTACAGAAGCTAATGATATATCATCTAATGCATCTTCCAATTCGTTTCGTAGAAGGTCCATGTTACACTCAGGGTATGATGGTAATAAGGGGCATATGATACGTTTCTCAAAAATCCCACACCAAGTATTGAATCCGAAGCGATGTTGATTTCTGGAAGCCTGTTGAAAAAACCGATATTTGTTACCATGCTCTCATCTGTCCAAATAACTTTAAAGGGAAAATTAACGTTGCACTCGCACATCCTGGTATACCACTCGCGATAATGACTACGTCGTACATCATCAACTGGCCTTAGTCCTTGACATATTCGAAATTTGTAAGGCTTAAAGTGGTTCTTACTTAAAATATAATGAACTGTAGATTTCGCTATACTGGTCTGATTTTCGATTCTTCTGGTTGATGATTCTGAATTTTCAGCAAATGATTGAAAAACGTAATATTTTTCCGGGGAACAAATGTTTTTTAAATAAGCCGTATGCTTTTAGATTAAACACTAAACGTCTAAAGATGGACTTGCCTGGTTGTTTCCGTTATGGGCACTTGCTGAAATACATGCGTTCGGATTCCACACCATTTCTCTGGCATAAAATGTAACGAACAGCATACCAAACTTATCTTCGTTTGCATAAATTCCTTCTTCCATTGTAAATAATAATAAGCGACCTTAAAAGGTGCAACAAAAGTGATACAACTGATTATTTTAATGAAATGGATTCTGCCACATTTGACAATCGTCTTAATTTGTCCGTTGCCATGGGTTCCAAGACATACTACACAGCAGTAAAGTTCTAAATTCATTAAAACGCCTTTGTTTGCATAAAACCATGCGAAAGCATATTATGTCGTATGTCACTGGATTCGTGATGACAAATGCCGTTTAATACAGGGTGCACTTTTGCCGACCATATAAAAAAATAAAGTTGATATTGGTTTCTTGGAAACGAAACGTTGTACAAAAAATCCTCGAACGCCAAGAAAAGTGGCAATGAGATAGTGCCGTTTATTTTTTTATATCTTTTCAAATAGCTTCAGAAAAAAATAAAAACGAAATCCCAAAATTTAGGTTCCTTTCGAATATCTCCCGAAGTAAGCTGAACTCAATTTCTTGACGGCATAATATTGGCCCCCCGACTGCGCAACTTTTTTCTAACTTAATCGTCCCTCTCATGACGGGAGTAGAGCTCACTTCCGAAACGTTGCGCTGCCAAAAACAAAAACTGTGGAAATAGGCAGACCAACTCAACTAATACATTTAAGTACTTTTGGGGCAGAGTGTATGAGACCTCATGTAAACTGTACTTATTAATTAATTAATGAATCTTGTAAATTGTAAAAGCTATCTTAATTATCAAAATGTAAGTGACGTAAAAATAGTACTGATCAAGCATACTTTCTGATCCCCAGTATAAATAACTGGGGACTGTACCAACATTACAATTATTAGGCACATTTTAGGCAGGTGGAACGGGCAATCTTTACTAATTACGAGATCCAGATTAATCATATTTGCCACCACAAAGTTCGTAAATATGTATATTTACATTAAAGTAGGTATTATTTGTATCTAAATTAAGCTAACCTAACAATCAATGATTTTTGTATCAATACTAAGGTATTACATTAACTGGCTTCGACTTGATCGCAATAAATATTTTTTGTTCAAGGATAATTAACCTACCTCTTCAAATAAAGTGGTTTCAAAAAAGACTTCAAAAAAACTTTAGATTATTTAACCGAAACTAACAAATTTAGCGAAGGAGTTTATCTCCTCTATTAATTACATTATTCTTCTGTACCTTTCATCAAGGTAACAAAATTCAAAGACGTCCTGTACCCCAAAATCGAAGTAGTCCTTGACAACTAGGAGAACGCCGTATAAACGCATAAAAATTGCACAATTTTACAAACCGTATTTTCAGTCATAGCGGAGATACATTGAAAAACCATAAAAATGGAACACACTGTACAGTATGTCCACATTTCGATGGAATACAATGGGTAACTCTCTTAATACTAGAGCTGGCTACTTGTAGTTACCGCTTTCCTATGCTCAATTTTTGAGACGTAAACAAAATTTTGCTAACATTTGTAGTTTTAAACATCCAGGGTGAAATTTAAAATTGTCCAATTTGGCGAGGGTATCATATCTCGGTTATTATAAAAGATATTTACATTCTGTGGACACATTCTTAAGACACTTTTGTCAGAGGATCAACTTGTAATCTCCAGATTTGCACTCCGACGTGTCGGCTCCTAGATAACATTGTAATGATCCTGCCAGAATCCTTACAAATTTTCCATTCCTAGAAATAATTCCTATCAAACCCTATTTACTAGTTACTTCCACAACTGCTCTATCACATTATTTAAAAATGTTTTCAGTTATTATCCTGTTTCCCCCTTTCCAATTTTCCCTGTGTATACCAGATCTCCAGCCACACGATTATTAGTATTTTACTTACTTTCGAACTATCCTAACTTATTTTGCACTTATTTACCAGACCAGATACCAACATACTCCTTGACTATATAACTATACCTTTCCTTTACTTATTTGTACAATTCTTACCTAACCGGACATTTACACACTTATTTCTATTCATTAGAAATATTCACTTCCCACGATACATCCACCTCACCAGCTACCAACATTCACATTAACATTTATTCGTTCCACACTCACCACCAAATCCACCACCCATACTACCACAAAACTATCCACTAACATTCACCAGACATCCATAATCCGTTTCCCTACTTCTAACTACCCTGTCGCAGACACACTTATATCAAACAGGTTTGGCTATTTATAGCATCGAGCTCGGGGTATAAATTCGTTAAAGGCACGTTGTACGTGATTTCCTATAATTATACTACTCCGCCACAAAAGAGAAAAGTAACTTAAAAAGGTTGCAATTTAAACCATCAATATTGGTTGCTCAGCACCGATTTGGGTTTTTTAAATTGCAAGCACAGACGTCACTATTTCAAAGGAGGTTGCGACCCCGCACAAATATTTACATCTCTGGGACATAATTAACCCCAAACCATCTCAGTATCCCTATAGAAGGTGAACGGAGGTTTTGCCCCGAACACCCATTCTGGTACTTAAACTTTATTAGATTAATTCTCTATCAGTACCATAAACACACCTGGACCTCCATTAATTATCTACTCTATATATGCAACCCCAATTTTACAAACTACAACGTTCCTCACCTCCTGGTCCATGTAACAAACACATTTTGTATCTAACTAAAGTTATACAAAATTATACTCACCTAATCTCCATACATAATTAATCCTGCTACCCATAACCCCGAAACACAATACACACAGTCAATAACTACCGAAATAATTAACATTTCTTTCAATTATATTTAAAATCACCTGCTGCAATTAATCCATATAATTTCAGCTACAAATAGAGAGGGCGTATCCAGCGGCGTTTAAACTGCACAGTGCTGTCCCGATTCGGAAGGGTTACCAGAATTATATTTTCTTTTCTTTTATTGCTTACTGGGAGTCTTTTTTAGTTTATTTTTAATATTCAGTATTCTTTTTATTTTATATCATTATTTGAAATAAAGTCTGTTTAATTGCCTAACAATCATTTATCCACAAAATAGTGAACCACGATCCTGGAGATCTCAACGCTCAAACGGGCTACCAGAAACTTGTTTTGAAGACGAACGTCACAACATCATCAGTTCAAAAGAGTTAAATACGGACCCGGATTTCTTTTTTATTTCTCTTGTTTCCTTTTTAGCTATTATCAAAATAGTAAGACCGAAACTGCCATATTTTTACGTTTAACCTGTCAAAAGTCCATCAAACACGTTTTTTTAATTTTATTTTTACTACAGTCCTGGAAATAATATGAGTGGGAAAAATTCTAATGCTGCAATGATATTGGCTAGCACTTTAATTCATTTAATACCCTAAACTTACATACAACTACTAAAAATATCTACTTATAATTATATACTAAAATATTGAATAATTACTTAATTTCTTGAATAATTATTGAATATAATTATGACACGTTTAATTATCACTAAGTATGCAGCTTTATGAATATGGCGTATAAAACAAAAAAAAAATTAAATGTCAACAAATTCAATCCAAATTTTAATGTTACAAAGCGTTATAGCCAATGCCAAATAGTTTTGAATATTTCGACAGATATGACTTGTTGAAATGTTAGAATATTCGTGAAGAAAATCCTACCGATGCAGCCGAGCTTTGTTTTAATAAGTACGAATTTTGTTCAGTTTTACACTTATATTGTAGATATCCGGTACGAAGACAACCTAATATAAAAAATATTTAGCCGAATTAAGGCAAACTTAATTAATTATTGCACATTTATCGCCACACGGCCTTCGAAATATCAAATAAAAAACCGAGAAATTAACGAAATGCATGTATTGGGCAGCATAAAGGCGGTGCCTCAAACTTCATGTAGACAAATTGAAGAGTAAGTTGGTGTAACAAAGTCAAGGACGAACAAAATTTTAAGGAAAAACAAATTTATACCGTATAAAAAGAAAATAATTCATAATTTGCACCCGGGTGATGCTCAGAAGCGGTTAACCTTTTGCCGGTGGTACTTAGAGAAAATGGCTAATAATGAAAATTTTCACAAAGAGTAATATGGTCTAACCGTGTCTATCAAGACACGGTAATTGGAAATAGATATCTTGATATTTTGGAGCAAACTATACCTGGTTTACTAGATGATGTGACTTTGGCTTAACTTAACGGGGTCCACTCGCAACAAGATTGGATACCTGCTCACAATTCGCAAGTTGTTAGACCGTTTTTTGAAAAAGCAATAGTTTTCCACTGCGATGGATAGCAAGTCATGGCTTTATAAATCCAAGATCACATGATTTGTCTGTGTTAGATTTTTTATTTTTTATTAATGTTAAATGCATTATGGAAAATTTCCCATAGATGTCAGCTTTGTTTAAATCATGAAGGAAAACAGTTTGAACATTTTTTGTAGTTGATTTTTTTTCTTTTTGTGAATTAAATGCCATAAAATTGCCGATAATTTTTAATAAGTGTATAAAAACTGCATGGATTCATGTTTATTGCTGCTTTGAGCTTAAAAATCATCTCGTTTCGTTACCGGTACTATCACATACTTAGTGATAATTAGACGTGTCCAATGTAATTCATAATTATATTCAATAATTATTCTTCAACAAATGAAATAATTATTGAATATTTTAGCATATAATTGTAAGTAGATATTTTTAGTAGTTTTAAGTAGGTTTAGGGTATTAAATTAATTAAAGTGCTAGCCAATACCATTGCAGCATTTTAATTTGCTGTATTCATATTATATACAGAGCCGCAGTAAAAATAAAATGAAAAAAGCGTGTTTGATGGACTTTTGCCAGGCTAAACGTAAAAATAACACAATTTTTTCTTACTATTTCTGTAATAGCTAAAAAGCAAACAAATTGGACAATTTTCAATTGCGCCATGTATTTTTAAAACTAAAAATGTTAGCAAAAATTTGTTTATGTCTTCGATTTTGTCTCAAAAATCGAGCAAAGGAATGCGGGAACGGCATGGGAATTGTATAATGTAAACCTTCCGTTGCTACTAAGTAACATAAGTAGAAATTGATTAAACCGGCGTTTTCAAAATAGAATGGACAGCGTTTTGAACTGTAATTATATTATACAGTAGAGTTTTTTTTTAAATAATATTAAAACAACACCATCATCAAGATGTGAACACAATTGTTACATAAATCAATTCTTTCAATTCAAATAAACTCGCCTAGTTTGTTGTTGTTTGATTCATATGTTAAAAGAACAAATGGTTTTAATAAATAAATCGCGCCTTCGTCACACACAATTTCGATATATTATGTGTATAAGAGAATATATTGTTACAGGCCAAATACTCATTAGAGCATCCATCCCGTAAAGATAATTGCGCACACGACATAGCTCAGTGGTGTGGGCGGGGTTTTTTACTTAATGCCATAAAAGGGAACTCGTTATAACTCCAAGAACGTCAAAATCGGGTAATAATGTCAAAAAGGCGACACCTGTTAAATACATTTATAGAGGGCTAGCGTCTTGAACTAGATATAATGGCCTAATAGGAAACCGTCTTGTTCACTCAAAAATAAGCCGCAAAACGAGATAATAAAACCCAAAACGCATTAAACATTTCGATAAGTTTAGCGCTCAAATCATAGGCACAAATAGCCAAAAATAACTGATCAAAGTGGCAATTAATTATATAATTTGACACAAAAAAAATACGTCACTTCAAAAGTATCGAAAATTTATAGAACCTTAAAATTTAATAAACGATAAGATCGACATGTAATACCTAAACTCGAGAAAATACACAGCTTCGCCATAACAAATAACAAAATTCGCATACCTGTTTATCAAATCAGGCCAATCAATGAGGTAAAAAATCGGTAAGTCGATTCCTATAAAAATCCTTCAAAAAACATTGCGACTTCTCGCAACACTCTCGTATGCAAAATCAAACAGCTGACCGGTCAACGACAGATTTACTTCATAATTTACGTTACGTTACTTTACTCAATAAATCTGATTTTCAATGAACTTCCACTTCAATACAGGAAATCATTTTAACTCAATTTACAACCAGTTGGTATTATACCCATCAACTGTCAAATATGCTCAAATTCCAAAGAAATATTGCATTAAATCTTTAAATGTTACGTTATAATTCAATAATCAATGATATCTTTCGAACGGAATTACTTTACTTCAAATAAACACAAGAATCATGATTTTAGTTCATGATCTAATTCTCAAAAAGAAGAAACCTCCGGGCGTAAGTATGATTCTGTACAACAAATGGGTTTACACTTTAAAAAGACACAATAAGTGCGTTAACCTAAATATATATATATATATATATATATATATATATATATATATATATATATATATATATATGTGTGTGTGTGTGTGTGTGTGTGTGTGTGTGTGTGTATTATGAATAATAATCAAACACTATCATCGAGATGTCAACACAATTGTTGCATAAATCGCCCAGTTTACTAAAAGACTATGAGACTAGCTAGCTTCCAATATTGGTCTCTTTACTAAAATTAATGTAAATCTGATTCATATCAGTACAACAAAAAATAAAAAACAGAAACATTTGGATTGTAATACGGATGAATACGCTTGTATCAGCTTTACACACGAAGTCGTCAACAGAAATCTGAACAATCTTACTATTTATGCGCATACAAGATGTGATGGAACTCCAAAAGAATTCATTACCGGTACTTTTACAACACCCAGTCCAAAATTCCATGGAGGAAAAAATACTACGGCATCTCTGACAAGACTAAGTTCCACGTCATCTTCACTGCTGCCCCCTTACATTTTAATTTAACCAATCATAACAATTCATTACTTATAACTTTATCTGCTTAACCGATATCTTGTAAATTGAAGATTGCTCAGCAACGCTGGCCCTTAATGTCTTGTACCCAAAAGCCAAGCTCTTTGTTCAAAACCAAACTTTTATCGAAATACTCCGACAAGTTATCGGCTCCAACGTTTGAATAAAATACGAATTATGCTTTTCTACTCTACATTTAAATACAAAGTAATAATTTATACTCAATTTAATTTTATGAAACGTATTTCCCTTTCAACAAAAGAACACTTCTAAAACTTCCAATAAGGACAATAACTATTAATTACAAAGAAATAAATTAATTCCCATCCACAGTAGTAAAAGGATTTCACTAGCTATCTTAATTTACACTTGCATCTAAATGTAATGTACAACAAAAACTTTATTCTTTTAAATACATGAAAGAAAATATAAAACGTTACAATCGAAAGCTTTCGAAACATTTATGCGTTATTAACCTCAATGGCATGAAGTTATGTACATTTCGGTACAAACAAATAATTTATAATTTCGAAATAAACGGCAAATATGTGATAAAATTACGGCCACTTGACAGTATATGCACACCAGTTTTTAATATGTGCATGTACTCTTTCTTGTTTAGTTTTTATCTTTATACTATATGTAAAGCAAAACGATGGTGCTTTGGATCTATATAGATTGCTCATAACTACTTCAGCCGTTTGATATAAAATATAGGAGTCCATTAATCAAATAAAACAATAAAAGTTGTTCATTTCATGCACATCTGTGTCTTATTCAAGATGGGAGACAAATAACAAAATCTATCTGACAAAAAAATTCTGCGATTTATTTACGCGTTTGGTACATACGTCGTACAATATAATAAAATAGTTTTCAGCCATTGGAACGTGGAGATATTTGAAGGGTAGCAAGTTACAGACATGCTTATTTATAGTAGTAGAATTTGGCATAAATCGTTCCATCCTCATATTTTCTATCATTTTTCAATTTTTAATTGCTCCCATACATTTTTCTAACAAGATAAATGGAAACTTTACCGTTATTTTTCTTACTAAGAAGATTAATAATAGTAATAATGATTCACATAGGAAAATATGGTAGACTACGTTTCAAATTTCTGTTCATAATTATATTATTTCAGCAAATACTCTAAATAATTTTGTAATTTGCAATGTAAAACTGAAAGCTTTCATGATTATTATTGACGGTAATAGTATTCTATTTCTATTCATTCAGTAGGAAATAATATAAGAATAAGATTGTATCGTATTTATACGTTTCAGTAGCCATTTCGGCTGTTCTCGTCAGTGTATAGAGACGTTTTATCGATAAATTATATACAATGTATACTAGTGCTAAAAGAACTTACAACTAAAACCTAAACATATCAAGTAAAGATCGAGTGAAAATATTCTATCAGATTTAGGCCGTTATTACTCAGAAGTTTCTGTAAAAGGTGAGAGAAGCCACCATTACTGATTATAAAATTTAATACTGTACTATAAAATTTCCATGGAGATAAGGCTAGTGGTAATGGCACAGTTTGGAAGACCTCTGGAGGCACCAACTGAACAGATCAACAAGGTTCAAGATTTGGGGCCGAGTAAAAGTTTCAGTTATTGCTAGAGAAATAGAAATATCGGATACGATTGTCTTAAGAATTCTACACGAATATTTGCGAATAAACAAAGCGTCACCTCCATTTTATTTGCCATTCACAGCAAAAATTGAAAACATTGAGACAAGAAACTGACTTCTACACACCGTAGAAAGTGACCGGTCATATATCTAGAATAGCTAAATTTTTCTTCTAAAAGTATGAAATATCCGTCCTAGAATTAGTGACGTGGTTATAATGTGACGCAGTTAAAATAACAGCACTTTGCAAATAAATAGAAATGCAAGCAGCATACACCGGGTGGTCCGAAGTTCACCGTTCAATGTTTAAGATCATAGTGTGGTGACATAAACATTGTCTTTTAAATATACCCACACACAAAAATCTAAAGGTGTGGTATGGTGATCTTGGCGGCCAGGCCGCCGCACCTCTTCCAATACTTCCTTGGGCATTGTCATTGTTTCCCAAACGACCTATCCATCGCCCAGCAGAATTATCGTCCATTCGTGCGTGGGTGCTTGCATTCGTGTGTGCGTGAGTGCGTGGGTGGGTGTGTTTGGATGAGTCCGTGGATGTATGCTAGTGTACACGATAGCTCCAGAACGTGAACACGTACGTACTTCAAATTGCGCATTTAAGCTTGTTTTCATTTTTCCTGGGGCTGATTAGATTGAAGTTTGGCCGTGATTTTTGGTTTTTATCAAATATTTCTTAAACAGCCGCATATTTGAAAGATGTAAAAATACGAACATACAGACCTCAAAGATCAATTAATTATGTTCCTTGCAATTTTTTGACACGACGCGTAATTTAACGGCATAAAAAATTCCTAAGATAGAATTTAAGTGTTAGTTCATGTTCTTTCAATATCTGGGTAACCATGAACTCTATAAGAAGAAGTCCTTTTTAAAGAAAATTAATTTTACATGACTTCTCTCTATCAAGTTTCTGAATATAAATCAAACTAGGTCTAACAATTAAATAGGATTGAAAATTTTTAAATTGTATTATCGATATGTTATAGAAACGGGCCGCCTTGGAATTTTTTTTAAGTTATCATCTATATGTCTATTAACTTCTGTTTAACACGAAGTTTTAAACGTTCATCTCACATAGATTATTGTTTTTGTTTTTATAATGTTCGCTATGAACATACTAATATAGAGGTTGTATAATTATCCTAAAATATCTGGTGTGGAACACAACGCGACCTTCCAACCTACAATATGGAAATGAAAAGGAATAGCATAATTTTAATACCATTTTTTTTAGGATAATTATCTTTCAAAAAATGATGCAATTGATGCAACCTCTTTTATAATAAGTTCATTATGAAAATCGTTAACATTGTAAAAACAAAAACAATAATCTATGTCAAACCGACGTTTCAAACTTCATGTCAGACAGTGTAATATGTCAATTCTTGACTATCATTATCTTGATTTAAGTTTTGAATTTGTGCCATTATTGGTAAACATAATTATATTACGTTGCTATTTTTAGGCATTTCTTTTTTTTCTTTGAATAATTAAACTTTTTCTTTCGTAGTATATCGTCTATAATGGCTATCTTAGCTACAGCAATTTGTTCTTTGTGCAACGCGACGCGTTCTACCTTCCCGTACAATACGTTATGATTTTTAAGTTTTACTCCCATGTATAAGGTATGTAATGACTTTTGCTTACATTTTTTTTATATATTATAGTTAATAGGGAAAACCCATAAATTAAGAAAATCCTCATGAATTAATGAATTTCGTATCGTAATTAATGGTATAGGAAAGCATGACCGATGGAGTCATTAAATACATAAAATGGCGTGCATGATAATGCAATTTTATCAATAAAACGCATGCTGTTGATATGCCTGCTTTCGTGGTCCAATACTGCTTTAGTAGTCTGGTTTACATTTTGTTTATTTGTACGTTAATGAAGAGGATTGGAAATTGCATTATCTCTGGTCTACATTTTGTTTATTTGTACGTTAAGAAAGACAATTGGAGGTTACCTTATTGTAAAGTATGTTTATCATTTTGAAAGGAAATGAAGTTCTCAAACTACGGTTAGTTTCAAAATAAAGTGAACACGTATTTATTTTGAGTGTAAGAAAATGTTAGGTACGTATCCTTTTAATGCAAAGTACGTTTTAAGTAGATAAAAACTCAGTATAGTGTTGTTTAAATAGGTTATAATGAAAAGAAACAGCTGACTTTGGTTAACGTTTCCTGAGATAAAAAATTTTCACTTAATATCGTAAAGCTTTACGAGAAGTACTGTTTCAGTTACTTTCATGCTGCAATTAATGAGATTATTTAAATAAATACAGCTGTTTAGTGTTATTCAGATTACTTGTGGTATTAATATGCAACTTTCTCAATTTTTTATGTATTTAAAGAATCAAATGCTTAACTGAGTATAGCTACGGATGTATCTCTGCCTCCCTCACAACCTGCTAAAATTATGTAATATATATATATATATATATATATATATATATATATATATATATTGTGTGTATAGGAATAGAAGACTATGCAATCGACTATTTTTCCACTATCGCTAAATCGACCTTGATGTGGGGATATGTGTGTGTCTGTGTCTGCGTGCGTGTGCGTGTGTTTGCGTGTGCGTTTGCGTGTGCGTTTGCATGTGCGTGTGCGTATGCGGGTGCGTGTGCGTTTGCTTGTGCGTGTGGGTGTCTAGATGTCTGTTAAGATCTGTCTAATATGTTGTTTTAAACGTCTGTTTGACATAGATTATTGTTTTTGTTTTTACAATGTTGCCTATTTTCGTAATAAACTTTTTATTAAAGAGATTGCATAATTATCCTTAAAATATGTTATTAAAATTATTTAATTTCTTTTAATTTCCATTTTGTAGGTTGGATGGCCGTGTGGCGTTCCATGCTTGGTCTTTTTAATATCTGTAGTAGTCGTAATGGGTGTTACCATTTATTTGAGAAAAATATTCATACCAAAATAGGAGATAGCACGTAATTATCTTATATAAGTGTAGAATCATTTGCGTCCATTATATTGGTGGGTTGATGTCATAATTTGTATGAGTACATATAATTGGACAATGCATACAACTAACCAAATAATCTAACGTTCCAACATAGGAATTATACCATTTATATTTTTCACCGTTATATGACATATAGGCATTGCATACATTTAAAATGTTATACGTTCAACGGATTGATTGTACCAAAGGTGTATAAATCTGTTTTATGCAATTGTTTGTAGAAAATATTCTTCTATGTGCAGTGAAGCAAGTTGTAAGGGTGATATGCAACCTTTTAATAAATGAGCGCTCTACGAAAACTTCAGAAGGTACAGAACAAAAGTGAGTTCTAAATCGATTCACCTAGTCCGATCTTCAAAATCTGAGATAAAAGCCGTGGAAAATTTCACTAAAGTGAAAAACTCAACTGTAGGAAGGGCAACCGGGCCAAGCTTTGATTATATTAACATGTGCAGCAAAAAATGTTAATTACACTGAGAAGAAATTCTTTGTTACCAGACAAAAGTTCTCCAGAAGTAGCCGAACAGTCAACAGGTATACTTAAGGTAATTAGCTTCTTGAGTTACTAGGTCCCACAACGGCTTGCTTATATTTCCGGAATTTTATAGTGCAAAAGAAGTGGAAAACGTGCTTTGAGAAAATTTTCACCTGAACTTCAACAGTGCTTGTATCCGAATATATTTTATCAGTTAACGCCGTTAATTTTACAATCATTGACATAATTGATGTAGCAATAGATATCAGTCTTAAAGAAAAACTTATATTTATAACAAACATGTATTCACTGCAATTATAAAAGTTAAACAAGGAGGTTAAATGAAACGACAGTAAATCCATTACAGTAGGACCAAACTTTGTTGACATTCAACCAGCTTGTTCTGTTTTAAGGGGAGATAATATTAAGAAAGAGCATAATTCAATTCAATAGTGGTTACTAGAAAAACATGCAGTTGCCATAAGAGGCAAATAATGGTAATTGTGCCAGGTAACCTGTATGCTGGATATGGTTGTAGTAACAGCCGTATATTGTACAATTTGTTACACCCGAAAAAGAAAACACCAATAAAAGATTTTCGAAGAAATATTTGAAAATAGGTCATACAAGAAGAATACCAAGAGGCAGACCACTCATTCCCTGTACAGGGATATTCATTATAAATTACCCAATGGATATTTTTGTTATTATAGCAGATACATTAAACGTAAATGTTGCAGGATGGACTGTAAATCATCTTAATTTATCACGAAAAACACAGTGATTTAAATAACCTAAATAATGAAACTATTTCCGATGCAATTCGTAATTTAAGAAGAAGCTATCTCTCATGCATAGAGAATAACGGAGGGCATTTCGAACATTTGCTATGATTAGTAATAATTTTTTGTTTTTGTTAAACTTATTAAATAAATCTTTGTTATATAGACTACTTAACAATAATAAACAATGAGTGATATCTAGTGTATGATTTTCGATGTGTTATAACTTATAACTCAAAAAATGTTCAAAATATAGGTGTAAAATGGCGTGTTTCTGCAATCATAAAAATGAACAAAATCACAAAAATAATATTTCATGGTTGACTTTGGTTGTAATAATTTTTCAAAAGGCAACGGTTAAACGTGGGGGTATGATGTGGTATATTTTTTAATTCAGAAAAATATGGGCTTTGCGAAGATAAAATAAAATACAGGGTGTTCTATTAAAAAAATTGAATTATTTTTTATACCCCTTAGTTATAGTACGCCACTGTGTTTTTCGTAATAAATTAAGATGATTTACTGTCCATCCTACAACTTTTACATTTAATTTATAATGAATATCCCTGTACATCAAACTTTTGACGATACACGTTCTGATGAGCAAAATCACATTTTGAAGAAAAAGGAAAAGCAGCGCCTGTGCCAGATTGCATTATGTGCTGGAAAACCCCAAACATTCCGCAAAAAGTGTAATGCAACATTATAATAACTTATTATAAGTTTTTGTTATGAACTTTTTCGTTCATAACAAAAACTTATAATAATTTAATATTAGTCAAGTTGCTTTGGTATGTGTGAATCCTTGCGATGTTGCAGGCTCACATTCCATTAATATAAGTAATTTGATTGTAATCTCATTATATTTAGAATTTACATCAGTTCTACATACATAAAGACAAAATTTACATCGATTGGGACTTGTTTCTCGATAGCGCAGTTGATTAGCGCGGTACTCTAGCAAAGTACAGGTCATAGGTCCAAATCCTACTCGAGGTAAACTTTTTATTTGTGTATTTAATAAAATTAATAATAATTTTTAATTATAATAACTTGCTTCCTAAAATTCCATGGCAGAAGTTACAATATTTATGTTAATACGTGCTGGTTTTCTGTCTATTGCGTTTTCATAAAAATTCATTATGTGACACATAGCATCTTCAAATGAGGACAGTCCACAATTTACCTGTTTTGGGTAAAACAGGAATTTAAAAAGATTATTTCTTTATAATAAGACATGACTAGTGCAAAAATCCAGAAAAAAAAAACGGGGAAAAAATCATTTGAGCGTTAATGGGTTAAGGTGAGTATTTAAGGCTCTCAATAATCATAATGAAAACAATTTCCAACAAGCTGAATAGCAAACACAAACATAAAATGTAAAATGAATTAAAATAAAAAGTGTCTGTAATTAGGAAACATCAACGCAGGCAATAGATTGTCCCTTGCCTTTAACTTTTATACTAGTTCAATATGTAATTAAAAGATTAAATTGGAAACACATTACCATGAATGTAATCATGACTGGTACTAAATATTAAACTTTGTCTAACTTTTTGTCAGACTTGTTCAAACACAACCGGATTTATATTTTGTTTGTTCGGATTTAATTCAAGTAATTTATACAGCGGCTTCATTTTTGGTAATTGTCTCACTTCTTTATTACGGTAATAAAATTCATATTTAGTCTACGAACGATCGGAAACCAATTCAAAATTTATTTCGTTAGAACTATATGGGCTTGATAATCATGGTACAAGTAATTATTTGTATAAATACGGATTAGTTGATTCAGTTATTTAAGTGGGTCGTCATAGTTGTATATTGGAAAGCTTTATTTTCTGGATTATGCAATGCATAATGAAATGATAATAAATTTTGAAATATAAACTTGCAATTAATAAAATTAAATCTAGATATTTTTTTTAACTGGTATAAAATGTGAGGGTAATCATTATTATTCTACTTTCTTACTACGAGTGTTGGGGATACTTAACAGATTTGACGAAGTTTAAAATCAATATTAAATAATAGTAATTTACGACACAAAACGATAAATGGCCATTCTAACATCTAGTGGATTATCCTCCATAAGATAGTAATTCCCCTTGATGGTCGTGCATAATATTCCATTAGGTACTACTACCTAGGTAAACAATTAACATTTAGAATTGTCAATTTTTTCGTAAAACGTCAAAAACTGACTTTAAAGTGTCCACAAATTGTTTTATACAAGATTGTTTGTACATTGTGGAAAACTATCATTTGATAAGTTTTAGATTTGCTTCGATTAAAATAAAATATAGAAATTTTATTGTTACATACAATACCTTTAATTTTCAAAACAAATAAGTCGAATAAAAATTATCAATTGTTAACATTCCGTGAAAATTGAATTTTTGTTTTACTTCTAGTGATAAAATAGAATCTCATTTTAAAACTTATGTTGAAACTAATTACTTTTAACAATTAAAGTCTATGTCAACAAGCCGACGTTTTGTAACTAAATTACAAAATACTACATTAAAAAAAAAGTTTCATATGACCAGTCTTAAAGCACGAATTCAAGTTTAAAAAAACGTGGTGTAGTCACGAATTTTTTAAAGAATGAGTGCTTCAAGGTCTTAAGAAGCACGTTTTTTATGCTATTTTTTGTAATTTGCCCTTTTTATTCCATTTTTAAACAAAACTGTTTACTTTAGTTGATTTAGGGATTTTTGTGGCGGTTGGTAATGTCTTAATTTTAAAAGTGAAAATTTGATCTAGTCGACTTTTGCTTTATCCAAATTCTGTCACAAAACACGAAAATAAAAGATAATCAAAATAATCTTGCATGTACACACCCTGAAATACTTGAAATTGCCAAAAATACCATTTCGAATTTGATATCAAAGTTTTCCACTGGACGCATCGTTTTTTTGACACATTTTGTAACAGTGACATGCATGAAATAATTCCGGATCATGCTTTGCCAACCTAAAAAATTTCGCAAAAAGTTTCGTGAGTTAATGGCTATAATGGCAACTTATTTCAGTAAATAATAGTATATTATATATAGAGGGACCAAAGTGCAGCATTTAATCCCGCGAGTGGGGTTTGTTGCCTTGAGGGCGAAGCCCGAGGGCAATAACCACTCAAGGGATTTAGGCACTTTGGTCCCGAAGTATATACGCTATTTTTTGCACTTCTAGAGTATTTATTTTTTATGTACAATAATTCCAAATTTGTTCGTGTCAATGTGACAAATTTGTACAAAATTACCTAGAAATCTTGCTATTTGAAAAAAAAACAGTCGGTTAGCATGGGAATTAGTAAACGGCGGTAGCCATATTTGAAAAATTTTTTACAAAAGGGTAATAAATATGTACTACGAATTTGATCTAGAAAAAGCTGCTGAAGAGGCTTTAGAAGACTTACTGCCTTCTCGTAAAGGATAAAGAGTATGATATATTTTTAAAGTGTTGCTGTGAAAAGAATATTACAAATTTTAACGAAGATGCTTTGCTGGTATTTTTTAATGAAAAGGTAAACAAATTTGCTGCTTCTACATTGTGGGCCCAGTATTCCATGTTAAAAACTATGCTTAACGTTAAACATAATGTTGATATAAGTAAATTCCACAAATTGACGACGCTTCTGAAAAGGAAAAATGTTGGTTGCAAAGCGAAGAAGTCAAAGGTACTAACCATAGAACAGATTCATACGTTTCTAAAGGAAGATTCAGATGACACATTTTTAATGACAAAAGTGAGTATGTCCAAAAATCATTGTACCTACTTTTAAAAATGATTTTTTTGTAGGTAGCACTCATATTTGGTGTGGCAGGAGCTTGTAGAGGACTTGAATTAGTCGAATTGTCAATTAATGATGTGACTGATTTGGGCAACAGACTTCTAGTTAACATTAGAGCTACCAAAAATGGAACAAAGAGGAACTTCGTTGTAAAAGATTCAGATAAAACTATCATTAGTTATACAAAAATCTGCAAGAAATGTATGTCATTGAGAAAAGCCGAAACTCCCCATTCAAGATTTTTTGTTCGTTACGTTAACAAGAAATGTGCAGTGCAACCTGTAGGAAAGAATATATTTTGAAAATTGCCCCAGAAAGTTGCAACATTCTTAAACCTATCAGATGCGTTGTCATATACAGCACATTGTTGGCGGCGAACCTCTGCATCTCTACTAGCTGATTCAGGTGCGACTGTTGACGTTTTAAAAAGACATGGGGGATGGAAGTCTGCAACTGTTGCAGAAGAGTATGTAGAAAACTCCCTGGATAATAAAAACCTTATCGCCGAAAAAATTTTTGGAGGTGGAGGTGATCAAAAAACACCAGCAGCCTCACTCCCAAGACCCTCGTGCCAATCTGAACGGCCCACAGGCACTACTTCATTTGGAAATTCGTTCAATCTTACATCCAGCAGTATCGTTTCGGAAATCAATCTTCCGATATTTATTTATTATAATAATATTAATGTTAATGTTTCGTAAAAAAGTTAATAAAAAATATTTGAAGTTTGACACCTGTCAATGAACTCTCTAGGGGGTTCAGTCCATATTCAATCCCTAGGGAATAAATGACCCGCTTTAGTCCCTGTAAGCAGAGACTAAAATATCTACTTCAGTCTCGGAAGTGCAAAAAATTATATTTTAACTGCAAGCAGAGAATAAAAACAATATTTTAATTATTATTCTGACAAATTCTAATTCTACATGTAAGTATTCCATATCAATTAATATGAAAACGTATTCATGTATAATAATCTTATTTACCTTTACACGTTATCGAAGTGCGTTGGTCTGAAACTCAGTTTTTATTCCTAGAGGTAACGCTAGCCTCAATGTATAGAATGTATAAAGGACAAGTGCTTAAATTATGCCAAAGAGAAAAATAAAACAAATAATTAAAAAATAATTGAAAAATTTATCTCGTTTGATGAGGGTATCGACGATTTATTTTTGTATATACAAATAGCGACTATAAAGTTAGGATTTAAATAAAACAAAATATGAACTTAATTTGTTTTTATGATGTTATCTTTGTTGCCTTTTTGTCTAGTCTAAGGTGTGTATTTGGAAATTTACTATTCCTACTGCTAAATACTAACAATCAGGCAATTAGGCTAATTCTACTTGCCGATACAGTCTAATATTTTCGGAATTGAAGAAAGGGATAAAGTTTGCTTGCATATAGATTCATTTAATTTATGGACAATTAATGGTGGGAATAAACATATTAAGAAAAGTTAACGTATTTTATGGTTAGTTAATTATAGTTTAATTAAAGCACTTACATAGTTAGCAAACACATTGACAATATTTTATACAACACAAAGGTTTGATTTTCTTCAGGAAAATTTTCTGCAAGAGGGAAGTAAGCGGTGGGCTTCACTCGAAAGTGATACAAATCAAATCAGAGCTTGAGGAGCCAGAGCAAGTTGATCATGACCAAATTCTGCTAAGTGGAAACTATTTGATACATGCTAAATTGCAGTAGGAATTTTACATCATTTTACAAGTTTGACCCAGCATAGAGTATCATTAAGTGATTGTTGTTTTGAAGCTATGACCGAATCATCAAACACGTCACAGATTGTTTCATGTTTTTCACCAGATTTGATCACACCATGATGCGTAATGTAATAACTATTATTGATAGGGCTCATAGAAACTTGCAAACATTGAATTACGATTCATCAAATTGCTCTTTACTAGAAGTCTGTGAGGTATTTACTTGATGTTCCAAAAATTGTTGAATAACGACCTACAGGTAGTGAAAGTGACAAGAACGATGATTATGAAACTTGTTGGGGTTTGCAAACTTTACTGGACCAAACATTACTTCACCTAGCGTTCCAAGAAGTGCAAACGATAAATGAATACACATCAGCTCCTGACAAGATTTGAACTGAACGTGATTAGAGCAAAGGTAGTCATCCAATCTAATACCACGAGGAAGGCAATATCAATGTTATAAGCAAACCACCACAACATTTTATCTAATACGAAAAATTCAAATTCATTATTTGGAGCTGTATAGGCAAACGTGCAAATTACCTAGGTAACAATACACGAGGATGTTGTAGCGATATGTTGAGCGATTGGACTGGAAGGCGGAGACGAAAATGTAACATTTTTTATATTTCCTGCCTGGAGAACAATTTGCGACAATATGTCCTAATAATAATATACAATTTAGGAATTATCTTTGCGAAATACACAAAACGAAAGTAGAAAATTTGGGATGATAATCATGAAGTACCTGCCTTTACAAAATTGGTTGACTTTTGTAAACAAAGACCAATTTGTTTAATTTTTGGAAACGCACTTCAATCAATTTGTTTGTTAATTAATTTTACAAATTCATGCGCCTTTTATTTTATTTTTATACAAAGAATGGAGTTTTAGTTTGTTGCTTTCATTGGCCACATGTACGTAGATTTCAATTGCTAAATTCTCACGGTAAGTACCCCACATCCATATTAATACATTGTTGCAATTGAGTAAGTTCATGTAAATTACAAGTGTTCGTAAACTTATTGTATATGGTTTCCCAATACTTACGCTATATTTTCGGCGGCCATTTTTAAATGAAAACAAATGTCATTTCTTGACAGTTGCGTTCAGTATAGTCAACACTTATTGAATCGAAATTCACACTTCAGGAACGTCTCATTATTATTCGAGTGTTTTATCAAAATATTCGACATTTTGTAGAAATTAGTCGCTCCTTACCTGAAAATCTAAAAAAATCATCTTCCTACTGTGCTTTCAATTCGTCGAAGTTTAATAAAAAACAACGGCATTAAAGTGTAAGAAATCTCTACAATGTTGCTGCTGTAAATCCAGTGTTGCATAGAATTCAAATGTGTCGGTAAATCGTCGTTCTGAAGAATTTGAACTCGCCAGAATGACAGCTTGGCGAATTTTAAGGAAGGATTATGGTTACACACAGGCTAACTCAAGAACTGAAGCCACTTGACCATCAAAGGCGTCGTTTCTTCAATAATTGGGCTCAAGAAACACTTCAAGATTATCCTTAATTTGGAAGAAAATTATATTTTATGATGAAGCTTATTTTTAGTTAAACGGTTATATGTGAACAAGGAAAATCGTCGTTTTTTGGAATGGAAATAATCCACATAAGATTAAAGAGAAGCATTAGCATTCCGAAACAGCCACTGTTTGCGGTGGTTTATGGTATGGTGGAATCACTAGATCTTACTTTTACCAAAACGAGGAAGAAAATGTGGTTGCAGTGAACAGTGAATGCTATTGAACTTTGGTAACGGATTTTTTGTGGCTCCACTTAAAAGAAATAGATTTGGATGGCACGTTTTTCAAACACACGTCACACTTTCCATTGATTTATTGAAAAGATCTCGGAAAACATTATTTCCTCAAAATGCAAGAAATCCACAAAAATTTTACCCGATTTCACAAGATTCTTGGCCTACAAGAAATTTCAATGTAACACCGTTGGATTGTTTTTTTTTTTTGGTGTCTCTTTAAGTCATGCGAACAAACCACAGATAGTACAGAACTTGAAAACCGATACTGAGCGCCGCATTTATGGAATTATTGCGGATTTATTGAGTAAAGTGATTGAAAAATGGGTTCGTCGAATACGTTCCTGCATTCGTAGTCACCGGGGACATTTGAATTATGGTATAGATCAAACTTTAATAAAAAGTTGTTTTTGGATTATCTGTAACTTTCCAGTTTTATTTACATTCAAAAACAGTTAATTTTTATTGGGAAACCCAATAACTTCGGTTTGTTACCAAATCTTACTACAAGTATTAGGTATGTAAATAGAATATGTAAATAATTGTGTGTTATTTCTATATCGTCACTTTCAGAAGCAATAACTAGGATTTAGACGGGTGATATGATTAACGACACAATACAAAAATAGTATCTCTTAACCTGCTAACGATATACAGAACCATTAGTTTGGCAACAATGCCTGAGTCGTACGCGCTCGTTTACATCAACTAATAATCCGCTACAAGTCAACCAAATCGCAATTGATAACTATCTGGAATTCTCAATAAGTATGTGAGCCAATTAATTTTTTCAGTGAACTCAATCTTTTGGAGCTTATGATTGTGATTGCAAAGATAAGACACCCTGGTCTACTATTTAGAGGTACTAATTCCAAAATCCGCATTGGACAAAGAAAATAATATCTGCTACTATACTTCTAAAGTACAAAGATCGTTAGATAGCATCCAACCATTAACTATTTATGAAAATGTAAACTTTCACCATTATCACATGTAATAAAATACTTATCTTTTTTGGGTTTTTTAACAGTGTATTTTAAATTATACAATCTAAACGTTTCGATAACACTTACAGTTATCTTCGTAAGTAGTAATATCTGTTAAAATTGTTAAAGACGTTGTAAATAATTTTTCAAAACTGAAGCTTGAAACCTATGAACAATAATATAAGTAAGGTAAAGGAAAAATTACAATAAAATAACTAATTTGCCTCCTTTTAGAAGAGTTTGACAGTATATGAATGGCTTGAATAATTGGATTGCATAAATATTTAAGTTACTTAATCGAATGCTTGTGGTAATAATGGAAATTCAATCAAACAAAATCTCAAAACATGGGTGTCTAAGAAAATGAGTGTGTTTTGATCTAATCCCTTTTTAAAAGGGAAAAATTTGTGTTCTAATTTAAACTGCTCAACTGCTCGTAACTTTTGCATTTTCTTTTTCAAAAGCTCCGGAAAAATTTTGGGCAAACTTGAATTTGAAACAGATGATTTATGTAATCCAGCTCTGTTCATATTTATTTATAACTTACAGAACACAGTATTGACAGATAAAGTTGTTAACCTTATGTATTATGTTATGCACTGCTCCTATAGATCTGTAAATGGCGCGCCTATTAACTACATGACCATTTCACTCAAAATTACTTTGGTTGTATTCCAGTTTTACTTAAAATTTATTCAATTTACATTTGCTTACAAAGTACTTACTAACTTCATGAACTTACGTTGTGTTATGACCAATAAAATTCAAAGTGAGGGTGTTCTGAACATAACTCCCAAGTCTAATCTATTAAAGATCTAGGTATTACTCTTACTAATACCAAATATGACTATTTTAGAAAATAATTTGTACTATACTGTTGGTTTGCAACACCCTCTTAAAAATGTTTTGTGATTCAAAAGGTATAGCCAATTTTTTTAATAGTGTAGCATATTTCATTACTTTATGAAGTTATCAGGGACGTATTTTGAAATTGCTTTTTTTGGGTAAATTATTGATAATACAGAGCTTACTACGCCAGTAGAAAGAATGGTGAAATATTTTTATAATTCATACAACTTTTTAATGGCCACGATATTATGTTAAACGTTTTTTAATTTGCAGTTCGTGTATTATTTATAGTGCAATTAAGATTTTATTCATTTCAGATACTTTGTGTCATTTAATGTTTATTATTCTGTAGTTAAGGGTATGGATCCGGTTACTTACTGTCTATACGGTATATTAAGTTGCAGTCAGTTACTCAAGAGATCTTACTAAAAAAAATCCGTTTTGTGTAAATAATTTCATTAATCGTCTCCTTTTCGTGTTTACATATAAAATACGGTCTTTGAATGCACCGCCAAGGGGCTGCAGTCAACCTTTATGCGTAACGAAATAATTAATAGCAATCGAAAATTGCAAGTGACTTGTATTGGAAAGTAGTTGTAAATTTTGTTCTAAGGGCACTAAGCATTCTGATGATCTATGGTACTAATTTCTATTAAATATTATGTTTGAATACTTTGAATACTTCAAGAACGGATGTTGTTTAGATGTTCGAATTTCCTGGAAGGGTCACCAGGATTCGAATATTAATGTTTCATTGTCAGATCTCGCTTTCTTTGAAGGAAAATTCTTGAACCTGTTGTTATGCAGGGTTTTGCATAATTTCGTTTACAGCCAATATTTCGGTTATTTTAAGGGATATGGAGTTTGTGGTAATTTTTACAATGTCAAGAAAGCTTTCTAATGCAGTTATTGAAAACTCCACAAGGTGAGTCAAAAATAAAAGACTGCCAATATTTTATTAGTTCTGCAGTGTCTCTAAAAGGTGCGGGAAAATGCTACCACAAATTCCTGAGGCTAAAAGATGACGATTTAACCCGACTTACCTCAAACTAAAAGTAGTTGATTTCGGAGATACAGAGTGTCAAAGATTCAATTTGGATTTAGTTTTTCATAAATAATTTTTGTATTGGTACAATATTCGGCTAGGGGAGGTTTTGCTCGGTGGAAAATTATAATCTGCTCTCATGTTTAATGTAAAATGTAGAGGACGCCACCTGCGGTAGTTTGCATGCATTTAAAACGAAATAACCTTTTTGAGTGACAATGTATTTAACTTTTAAATAAAAATTATTATTTTCCAACGTCTTTCAACTAAAAAATGTACACCTGGTAAGAGTTGATTTGAGCAACCGTTTCTCAGATATCTGGATTCAAAAAATTTATTTCGTGTACAATTCGACACAATATAAAAAGAAGGCGTTTCAACAAAAAAACTGTCACTAAAAAGTGCTGTGAAATCGAATCTAAAAAAATTGTAGTATTTAACAACTCAACCATACATTTTGATCATAATTGCATGAATTACGGCCTATCTTTTAGTAAGTGAAGTTCTTGAAATACGTGAAAGGCCTCTCATTGTGAGCTGTGTTCTTTTGTTGATTCTCTTGATATATTTTTGCTTTTTTGTCGGTGTTTATGTTTTAAATTGCGAGTAGTACTGGAATATCATGAAAGATAATTAGCAAGTGCCGGTGAATTATCAAACAAGTTGCAAATTTATTTTCGTCATCGCCGTACAGTATACCAACGAAAAAATAACCAATATTGGTTTTTGGATATTGCCAGGAAATAGTTTAGAATCTTACAGGGTATATAGTGAAAGATTTCCCAATCGAAGATTACCAAACCATAAAATCTTGGCGCCTGTTCCTATTAATTATGATCGGGTACGCACAATAATAACTCCGGAGGTTGAGGAAGATATTCTAAATCGTATATAAGAAAATCCAAAACTCAGCAGCAGAAGATTGGGCTTACAGTTAGGGCGAAGCAAAGATACTATTAATATGGTAACCAGAGAATAAATACTGCATCCATTTCATGTTCAACGGGTACAAAACGAATTACCAGACTTATTAGATCCTCTACCCTTGCAACTTCGAAGGGGAATGTGGTTTATGTACGACGGTGCGCCTCCACATTTTACGTTAAACGTACGTAATTATTTGAACGAACTGTATCCAAATAGATGGTTAGGTGGAGGCAATGATGCACCCGCAAATTGGCCCGTTCGACCCCTTGACATGACCCCGATGGATTACTTCTTGTGGGGAAAAGTGAAAATCGTTGTTTTCTACGCCAGTACATGCAGAAGATGAATTAAGGAGACGTATCTAGACTAGTACTGATGCTTTGAGAAATGATGACCAAATGCTCCAGAGAGTTCAATTTAATTTTTTACGTCGTATTATTCTTTGTACACACGAACATGGAGGTCATTTTGAACATTTGTTGTAAGCATTTTTTTTTCATTAACTTTTTATTGACAAGTTTATAGTACATTTAACTTGTAATTGTAATTTTTGATGTTATTCCTGTGGCAATACAATGCGATCATTGGTGAGTTTGAGTAAGAAATCAAAATTTTAAATCCAGATATCTCAGAAACGGTTGCTCAAATGAACTCTCACCAGGTATACATTTTTTAGTTGAAAGACGGAGAATAAGAATTTTTATTTAAAAGTTAAATACATCGCGACTCAAAAAAGTTATTTCGTTTTAAATGAATGCAAAGTACCGCAGCTGGCGCCCTCTAAATTTTATATTGAAAATGAAAGCAAATTTTAATTTTCAACCACGCAAAACCCCCTAGCCCCCTAGCTTTTGTGACAATACACCAATTGTTACAAAAATTATTTATGAAAAACTAAATCCAAATTGAACTTTTAACACTCTGTATCTCGGAAACCTATCACGTTTGGACTGAGGTAAGTCGCGTTAGATCGTCATATTTTAGCCTCAGGAACGTGTGGTAGTATCTTTTCCGCACCTTTTAGAGACACCCTGTAGATTAGCCCCGATATGCAAAATCACGTGATTCATAATCTATCGTAAGTTCTCCATTCACAACCACGGCCCATCTTGACTGTGTAGTTATTCGCATAAACGTTACATATGAACGTAAGAACAGCATTACGAGTTAGCGTTTTTAACGGATACGTCTAACAGACCTTGTAAAATGAACATTATCTTGGAATTATGCATTTAAAAGGTTCAATTCGTCTTTAAAAATTCGATACACTCAATATTACATATAGGTTTAACTACATCCATTAACGATCTGTATACTTGTCACTGTGTGGGTTTTCCATAAGTATTTTCATGGGTTTGAGTAATTGTGGTATTTCAGTATCATACTTTTAAATCTATTATTCATCATCCATCCGTGATGAAGCTTATGGTATGCTTTGGGCTTTTAAGATTAACTTACTCATGTCTTTGTATTTGTTACAAGTCTACTGTAAATATTAATTTAACGTTTTAGTTACAAATGATTGAAATGTACAAACATGCAGAATTAAACTATAAACGTTTTATTAATTAACTGCTTTAAGTATATTAAAAATGGCTTGCAAAATTATACATTTATCAGCACATAAACTATGAATATAAAGCACCAGGTTCTTATGTAAAGGAATTCTTTTATTAAATGCGTTTATTATGATAAATTAAACATTCCCAGTCGTACTTATTACTCATTTTTATTAATATTAGAAGCACGCATAAATAATTGAACATGTGTTTATATGAAATAAGAATAGGTTTTCTTGTATTAATGTACGCAGCTGAATATAATTTTGCTAATTCGAAAAGTTCAAAACTGGATTCTTGCAAAAGTAGAACACAGCTTTTGTGATAGCGTCGTTAGTTATAACAAACACGTTAAATTCATTAATACAGTGAAATAAGTGAAAATAATGATTAAAACATATACAGAGGAATGTAACCATCACAATCTACTTATAAAACGTAAATGTTTCAATATTTAATTAAATAGGTAATAACAGTAGTTAAACATACATTCTTTAGAAAAGAATCGTATAAATAAAATGTATGGTGTGGAACAACACATGTTCTTCCAACCGACAAAGTGAAAATAAAAAAAAATGAAATAATTTTAATAATTTTTTTAGGATAATTATGCAACCTATGGTTTAACAAGTTCATAACGAAAATAGGACCCATTATAAAAACAAAAGCAATAATCCATATCAGATGGACGTTTAAAGCTTCATGTCAGGTAGACGCTAATAGACATTTTCAATCACATTTAATTAATTTTTAGACTTCTTAGAGACTTTAAGAAATATGACCACAACTTTTCTAATAAAATTAGTCCTTATTCAGATGCTAAAAAAAAGAGAACTTAAATTCTACCTGAGGAAGATTTGCCGCTAAATTACGCGTCGCGTCGTGTCAAAACGTTGCATAGAATAGAATTAATCAACAAGTTTAAGTTCTGACAATGCAACTGTTTCAGAAATATTGGAACCAAAAACTGCCCTTATAATAATAAATGTATGTATGGTTTGCCGTTCTGGAGTGATCGGAGATATTAACATACATCCTCATACACACTCACGCACGCACGCTCCCACGCACGGATGCACGCAAGCACGCCCGCACGCGCGCACGCTAGCTCGCACGCATGGACACACGCATGTACTCACATTCGCACCCACGCACGCACCCACCCATGCACACAAGCATGCACGCATGAACCCACACCATACACACACGCAAGCATACACGCACGCACGCACGCACAGATGCAGACACAGACACAGACCCAGGCGCAGACACAGACTCAGACTCAGACACAGACACAGACACAGACAAAGACACAGACACAGACACAGACACAGACACAGAGACAGAGACAGGCACAGACACAGGTACAGACGCAGACGCAGACGCAGACGCAGACGCAGACGCAGACGCAGACGCAGACGCAGACACAGACGCAGGCACAGACACAGACACAGACACAGACACAGACACAGACACAGACACAGACACAGACACAGACACAGACACAGACCCAGAGACAGACAGACACAGGCACAGACACAGACACAGACACAGACACAGACACAGACACAGACACAGACACAGACACAGACACAGACACAGACACAGACACAGACACAGACTCAGACACAGACACAAGACACAGACAGAGACACAGACACAGATACAGACACAGACACAGACACAGACACGGACACAGACACAGACACGACACGGACAGACACGGACACGACACGGACACGACACAGGACACGGACACGAGACACGGACACGAGACACAGACACGGACAGGACACGGACACGGACACGACACGGACACGGACACGGACACAGACACGGACACGACACAGACACAGACACGGACACAGACACGACACGGACACGAGACACGGACACGGACACGGACACGGACACGACACAGGACACGGACACGGACACAGGACGACAGACACAGGACACGGACACGACACGACACGAGACACGAGACACAGACACGACACGAGACGACACGGACACGGACACAGGACACGGACACGGACACGAGACACAGACACGGACACGGACACGGACACGACACGGACACAGACACAGACACGGACACAGACACAGACACAGACACAGACACAGACACGACACAGACACAGACACAGACACGACACAGACACAGACACGGACACAGACACAGGACACGGACACAGGACACAGACACAGGACACAGACACAGACACAGACACAGACACAGACACAGACACAGACACAGACACAGACACAGACACAGACACAGACACAGACACAGACACAGACACAGACACAGACACAGACACAGACACAGACACAGACACAGACACAGACACAGACACAGACACAGACACAGACACAGACACAGACACAGACACAGGCACTGGAACAGACACAGGCACAGACACAGACACAGACACAGACACAGACACAGACACAGACACAGACACAGACACAGACACAGACACAGACACAGACACAGACACAGACACAGACACAGACACAACAGACACAGACACAGACACAGACACAGACACAGACACAGACACAGACACAGACACAGACACAGACACAGACACAGACACAGACACAGACACAGACACAGACACAGACACAGACACACAGACACAGACACAGACACAACACAGACACACGACACAGACACACGACACACACACACACACACACACAGACACACGACACAGACACAGACACAGACACAACACACGACACGACACACACGCACGACACGACGACACACGACACAGCACACGGACACGGACACGACGACACGACAGCACACACACACACGACACACACACACGACACACACGACACACACACACACACACACACACACGACACACACACACACACACACAGACACAGGACACAGACACAGACACAGACACAGACACAGACACACACGACACGCACACGACACGGACACGACACGACACGGACACGGACACGGACACGGACACGGACACGGACACGGACAGACACAGACACAGACACAGAGACAGAACAGACACAGACACAGACACACAGACACAGACACAGACACAGACACAGACACAGACAGACAACACACACACGGACACGGACACGGACACGGACACGGACACGGACACGGACACGGACACGGACACGGACACGGACACGGACACGGACACAGACACAGACACAGACTGATTACTTAACAATTTATGCATTTATCAGATATTCATGTTTTGTCCTAACATGGTTACTTGATTGCTAGTTCGTTGTTTGCATGTTTGTGGATTTACTTGTCGGGGTGTTTACTTGTTAGCGTCTGCGTTCGTTACCTGCTAGTTTATCGCTCTGTTTTAGTTTCTTTGATATGGTTTTTTGCTTGTTTCGAATAGGTTTGGTGCTTTTGGGTGTTTGTTTCTTTGTGGGGGGGAGGGGGGGCGTCTATTAATGTTTAATGGTTGGTCGTTTCTTGTTTGCGTGTTTCCTGAATTTCATGCTTGTAGGTTTACGTGTTCGGGTATTCGTGAGTATGTTTGTTGACTACTAGTCTTTTCTGTATAGTTTAGCTTCTTTGGTATTTTTTCTTGCTTGTTTAAAGGGTGTGGACGTTTACCTATTTTGTGATTGTTTTGCAGGTTGTGGTCTTTACATGTTCATGTGTAAAGATTTACCAATGTCTAATTTTGTAGATTAGTTTTTAATACCACGTAAATGCTGAAATAATTAAGTAGTGTAATGCTTTTTTTAACATGCATGAAATGCGTGATAACTCATGCGATAGTTACCACGATGCCATTAATAAGAATTACTTCATAGAATTATGGATTCATATATTTTGAATAAAGTGTTTCTAACCATTGTAAACTTGAAAATTCTGCGATATATTAAACCTATGTGAATATAAAATAGCTGACATTTCAGGCATATTTTTGAAACACTCTCAAACTGTTCAAGCCGTTAAAATCGAACTTGATTTCAAATTGTGGTTTTCATATTAATTTTCAAGTATCGTATGCTACACCGACTAGTTCGCCGATGCGATCGAAACATCCCGACAAAACGTTGAAACTGCGTATTATCTTTAATTATATAATTAAGGGTATTATTGCAGAAACTTTTTAGCTAATAGCGAATTTGCCTTATTAGTTACACAATTACATACAAAGGTATAAAGGCATAATGTCGACTTAAAGCAGTTGTTACAGTTTAGCTTTTTTCCTTAAGAAACATGCTCAGAGATTATTTTTATTTATATTGACAACAAATGTTCATTATCAGACGAATTAAACAGTCAAATAATTATTTTATGTTTAGTAATAAATTTTCATAAATTATCAACATTCTGAAAATTCTAACCTAAATATTTTGCCCTTTCTACAATAGTTTAAGCGGTCCAGATGTTTGAACTATCCACGTATAATTCATATTCAAACCCTTACCGATATGTTGGAAAATTTCCAGAGAAGCATTGTTTTTCTTATACTAAAGTAACATGAATAGTTTTATGTCTTAATTGTGCTATTTAATAATGTAAAATTTATGATCGTTTAAATATTTAATTATTGTTGAACTTCTGAATAACTTCAATGTTGCTGGCCACACTTTGCTTCAATTTTAATGAAACAAACAAGTTAACTATGAAAATGCAAATGATTATATACATTTATAATTGGATACACGATTATATACCCGAAAGATGATAAGTATTACAAACAAATTAGCAAAAAAAATGTATGTCACTTTGTTAGCCACACACACAATAGCAACTCGACACAGCATCAACGTTGAATAAATTTTATTACTTGATCCAGAAATCACGCTAAAAAAAAAACAAAGTAGGAATCAAGGTAGAGATTCAACCTCAATACTTAAACAAAGAAGATGACAGTCATCATCCCTGTACTCACCGTGTACCTTTAATCTTCTGCAGTGATCTAAAATGTAGTTTACCGAGTATCTATACAAATACGTTATAAATGATCCCCGGTACGTATGCACAACAAATTTCAAATTTAACGCTCAATGTCCACATTGATCACAAACAGTGACAGTTGGATAATGAAACTCACTATTCTGAAATGTGGATTCATTTAATTGAATTCAAATTATTTATGTAGCTGGAATACTTCAAGTTTCATAACTTAGAAAATATAAATATCTCATAGATTATACATATGGCTATACATTGTAATGTTGGTGTGAAAAACGAAGCTCAGCACGGAAA
Source organism: Vesta saturnalis (assembly GCA_036346205.1). NCBI lineage: Eukaryota > Metazoa > Arthropoda > Insecta > Coleoptera > Lampyridae > Vesta > Vesta saturnalis. The sequence goes on from JARFJB010001564.1 coordinate 782,410, forward strand.
TAAACCAGTAAAATTTTTGAAGATAAAATTAGCTATAAACGTAAGAAAAGGCATTATGGTTTTTCATTTCTTGATGTAACTTTTAACCATTGTCAAATTCAAAGCCTTTTAACTCTCACTGGCTTTGAAGAGTCACCACCTCGTTTATTTGCGACCTCTGTTATCTAGAAGCCTTAGTTCTTGATAGAAAGCATGCTAATATGACAGAATTCCTTTTATCTTATATGTAGGTATCGCAGGTAATGCAATCGACTTTTTTCACTACCTCTAAATCGACCTATGAGCTCATTTTTCAACGTTTGGCCAAGTTTCGCCAAGATCTGCGTGTGTGCGTGTGTGCGTGTGTGCGTGTGTGCGTGTGCGTGTGTGCGTGTGTGCGTGTGTGCTGTGCGTGTGTGCGTGTGCGTGCGTGTGTGTGCGTGTGTGCGTGTGCGTTGCTGTGTGTGCGTGTGCGTGTGCGTGCGTGTGCGTGTGTGTGTGTGCGTGTGTGCGTGTGTGTGTGTGCGTGTGTGTGTGCGTGTGTGCGTGTGCGTGTGTGCGTGTGTGCGTGCGTGTGCGTGTGTGTGCGTGTGCGTGTGTGCGTGTGCGTGTGCGTGTGCGTGCGTATGTTGTGCGTGTGTGCGTATGTGTGCGTGTGTGCGTGTGTGCGTGTGCTGTGTGCGTCTGTGCGTGTGTCGTGTGCGTGTGTCGTGTGCGTGTGTGCGTGTGCGTGGTGTGTGCGTGTGCGTGTGCGTGTGTCGTGTGCGTGCGTGGTGCGTGTGCGTGCTGTGCGTGTGCGTGTGTGCGTGTGTGCGTGTGTGCTGTGATCGTGTGCGTGTGTGGTGTGCGTGTGCGTGTGTGCGTGTGTGTGCGTGTGCGTGCGCGTGCGTGCGTGTGCGTGTGCGTGTGTGCGTGTGTGCGTGTGTGCGTGTGTGCGTGTGTGCGTGTGTGCGTGTGCGTGTGTGCGTGTGCGTGTGTCGTGGTGCGTGCGTGCGTGTGCGTGTGCGTGTGCGTGCTGTGTCGTGCGTGATGTGTGCTGTGCGTGTGTGCGTGTGTGCGTGTGCGTGGTGTGTGCGTGTGTGAGCTATGTGTGTGCGTGTGTGTGCTGTGCGTGTGTGCGTGTGTGCGTGTGTCGTGTGCGTGTGCGTGTGCGTGTGTGTGTGCGTGCTGTGTGCGTGTCGTGCGTGCGTGTGCGTGTGTACGTGTCGTGCGTGTGTGCGTGATGTGCGTGCTAGCGTGTCGTGCTGTGCGTGTGCGTGTGTGTGTGCGTGTGTGTACGTGTGTGCGTGTGTCGTGCGTGTGCGTGTGTGGTGTAGTGCTGTGTGCGTGTGCGTGTGCGTGTCGTGTGTCGTGTGTGTGCTGCGTGTGTGGTGTGCGTGTGTCGTGTGCGTGTGTGCGTGTGCGTGTGTCGTGTGTTCGTGTGTGCGTGTGTCGTGTGCGTGTGTGTGCGTGTGTGCTGTCGTGTGTGCGTGTGTGCGTGTGTCGTGTGTCTGTGTCGTGTGTGCGTGTGTCGTGTGTGTCGTGTGCGTGCGTGTGTGTGCGTGTGTGCGTGTGTGTCAGTGTGTCGTTGTGCGTGTGCGTTGCTGTGCGTGTATGTGCGTGTGTGCGTGTGCGTGTGGTCGTGGTGCGTGTGTCGTCGTGTGCGTGTGCGTGTGTGCTGTGTGCTGTGTGTGCGTGTGTGTGTGCGTGTGTGCGTGTAGCGTGTGGCGTGCTGTGTGCGTGGTGGACTGGTGGTGTGTGGTGTGCGTGTACGTGCTGCGTGTGTGACGTGCGTGTAGTGTACGTGTCGTGCGTGGTGTCGTGTGCGTGTTCGTGTGCGTGTGTGCGTGTGCGTGTGTGACGTGTGTACGTGTGCGTGTGTGTGTCGTGTGTGTGTGCGTGTATGCGTGTGTCGTGTCGTGTGTGTGTGCGTACGTGTGTACGTGTCGTACTGTGTGTGCGTTGTCGTGTGTACGTGTGTGTGCGTGTGTGGTGTGTTGTTGTGTGTATTGTACGTGTGACGTGTACGTGTGTACGTGTGTACGTGTCGTGTCGTGGACGTGTGTACGTGTGTGTGACGTGTGTACGTGTGTACGTACGTGTGTGTGCTACGTGTACGTGTGTACTGTGTGCGTATGTGTACGTGTGTGTGCGTGTGGTGTGTACGTTTGTGTGTGATGTCGTGTGTGCGTGTACGTGTGTACGGTGTCTGTACGTGTGCGTGTGTACGTGTACGTGACTGTGTGTACGTGTGTACGTGTGACGTGTGACGTGTGTACGTGTGCGTGTGTACGTGTGTACGTGTGTATGTGTGTACGTGTACGTGTACGTGTGTACGTGTGTACGTGTACGTGTGTGTGTGTACGTGTCGTATGTGTACGTGTGTACGTGTGTCGTGTGTACGGTGTACGTGTACGTGTCTGACGTGTACGTGTGTACGTGTGTACGTCGTGTGTACTGTGTGTGTACGTGTACGTGTGTACGTGGTCTGTGACGTGTGTACGTGTGTACGTGTACGTGTACGTGTCGTGTGTACGTGTCGTGTGTGCGTGTGTGGTGTGTGTGTGTTGTATGTGTCGTTGTACGGTGCGTGTACTGTGTACGCGTGTCGTGTGTCGTGTGTCGTGTGACATGTTACGTGTGTACGTGTGTCGTGTGATAGTGTGTACGTGGTCGTGTGTACGTGTCGAATGACTGGTGTGTGTACGTGTGTCGTGTGTACGTGTACGTGTGTACGTGTGTACGTGTGTACGTGTGTACGTGTGTACGTGTGTACGTGTACGTGTGTACGTGTGTACGTGTGTACGTGTGTACGTGTGTACGTGTGTACGTATGTACGTGTGTACGTGTGTACGTGTGTACGTGTGTACGTGTCTACGTGTGTACGTGTATGCGTGTGTGCGTGTGCGCCTGCATCCGCGTTCGAGTGTGCGTGTGTGCGTTTGTACTTGTGTGCGTATGTGCGTGATGCGTCTGTACTTGTGTGCGTATGTGCGTGTGTGCGTATGTTCGTGTGCACATGTTAGCGTGTGCGCTTGAGTGCGTGGGGAAATGTGCGCGTGTGTGTGTGCGTCATACTTCGTAATTGAGCTTGTATTCGTTTTTTCGGGAACTGTTAGATTTTGTGGGAAATTCATGAGCGTAACAAGCCTCTTAAAGAGTATGTATAAATTATCCCTTGCTCTTGTGCAGTGACTATCACCAGCAGAACTAATATTAGAGTATAGCCCGTTACTACTCTCAGATTCGAACTTGGTACCTTTCACTTTCTAATCTGACATCTTTACCGCTGAGCCATTGAGTAATCCAATGTATATTTTTTAGAACTTAGATATTCATTAAACTCTTTCGTATTTGCGCAGAAGTTTATTGCGCATGTTGCGCCGTAATTTCTTGCGCAGGTGTTTTGCGCATAAGCTATTCACGCATTATTGGAATCCGTATGGGTTTCATTTCTACACTAGCTTGGCTTATTGGATTTTCTGCAAGTGCTTATGTTTTTATTTTTTCATCTTTGACGAAGATTTCTTCCATAGTGCAGCCTGCAGTAAAGGTAATAAAGTCGTCTGCATATAAAATAAGGTTTTCCGCTGATATGTATAAAAAATGCAATTTACAAAGGTACTGAATAATATTAGAACCAATATCGATCCTTGTGGAAGACCTGACGTTAATGGTAAAAACCTTGTAATTTTACAACTTTTGCAAGATATGAGTGTATTAAATTTAATGCAACAAAATCAATATTGTAATGTTTCAGTTTTGCTATCAAAAGAACCTTATCTACGCAGTCGAAGGTCTGTGTCGGGTCCCAGAGGGTATTTTTACTACACATTTTATTTTCAAAGCAGTTTATAACTAATTTTTATGAAAATCATCTTGTTTTTTTATTAAGAATTTTATTTTTAAAATAGGTAACAATTTGAGTTTTTAGTAACGCTTCATATATTTTATTTATTGCTGATGTGATTGCTATTAACCTACAATTTGTAGAGTCTGACCCAATTTGAAATTCTATACAGAGTGAATAACGCGACGCCTTGGCCTTACTGTGCCAAAAACGGGAGAAGATAATTAAAATTTGGTTGAGGGGTCTTAAATGGTTTAATTTGTAAAAACTTTCGAAATTGAGGTTATGTTGTCCAGAAATAAATTTTTCACAGGAAATTTTATTTTTTAATACATTTCGAACGTTGCCATTTTACTAAATTCGATCTGCCCGAAAACACATTTCTACCTCGTTCAGTTTAAAAGTTACAGGGAAAAATGTATTTAATAAAATTGAGATAAAATCGTGTTAGCCAGTTTCACATTGATAAACCTACAAATTTATTCTTATCAAACTTGACATTTCCCTGATAAGAAGGTTTAAATGACTGGTTATAATTAAGTTTTTATTTTGTTATTAACAATGTTTTCTCACAATAAAAAAGTTTTAAATTATGGTAATGCACTAAGAATGCAGTACGAGCAGCCAAGATACACCGTGAAAGAACAAAATCAGTCTGTCGTTTGGAATGAATTTTAGGAAATAATGAAGATACATTTTCAAGTAGAAAACGAAAATCTATTTCAAAAAGAATATCCAACGACAACAATATCGCAGTTATTTGAAACTATTTTGAGAACAACCCTAGAAATTCTATAAGGCAAGCAAATCGAGAACTAAATTTTAGGTATTCCGTAGTTTTGAAAAATATGCATATCAGAATTATAAATTACACAATTCAAACTTTTAGCTGAAACCCATGAAGGAAAAATTTTATTTTTAGTGTAATTGGTCATGAAGTAAGGAATCAACGGCTATTTCACCATATTCGTGGACAGAAAATCTCCATGTAACAAACGACATTCAAAACCAAAGACATTTTGGTATAAACGTTTGGTGTGGTATAAATTGGTCAAAACTTAAGTGGTCCACATTTTCATAACCATTATTTTGACGGTATAAACGATTTACTATTTCTACAAAAAGAGCTACCTTCTTTATTAGATGAAGTTCCAACTCAGTTACGTCGAAATTTGGCATTTCAACATGAAGCAGCTCCCCCGCATAAAGCCGCAATTGTCAATCATTATTTAGACAATTATATGGAAATAGGTGGATGGATACAAATGTACCATTAATAAGGCCTGCAAAATCACTGGACCTTACGCCTTAGGAAAGGAAAGTAACGAAGGTGACTGCGGGCTGCTCGAGCGTTCCGCGCTCCTTCAGCCACACCGATGGATTTCCCACATACATAAATACATTACGTATATATGCATGGTGGGACTAAGTATGGTTGCGGTCAGGATAGGATCGAAACGAATGGAGTTAGGGTTCGCCGAAATAACCGAACATGATGTGCGTATACGCAGTGATCGTGCTCTTATATGTGTATGAGGCAAACCCCCTGAAAAAACCTCATACAAAGTAGACAGTGGTAGGGGTCGAACCCATTACTTTACGATTGGCAAGCAGACTGTGTTGCCAGAGATCCAACTAGCTCGATGCTTTGGGTAACTTTAAAAAAATGAAGTTTACAAGACCCCTTCTCGAAATGTTAGCAATTTGACAGATAATATTGGAATCACTCACAGTAATATATTCAGGATAATTGTAGTACATGTAAGTAGTAAGTATCCCTTTATGCAAAGTACGTTTTAAGCAAACAAATCAGTTAGTGTGTTGATACGGTTATAAAGAAACAGCTGATTTCTGTTCCTAAGATAAAAACATTTGAGTTCATAACCTACATCAACCGTAATATCTGTTGCCATAGGTCAGCATACGTTTCATTATTATTGAATAGTGTTGATCATATTGCAAGTTGAATTTTAAGCAAATATAGATTATAAGCTTATGTAGTTGTGTTGAATTTAGCAATTTTAGAATCGTAAATCTTTGCAAAAAATATCGTTTTGGTTATGTAATGCTGATATTAATCAAACATTTTGCTTTATTAAATATACATTCAAATACAGTCGTTTAGTGTTTATTCAGGTTACCTATTATGCTTTAAGGTACAACTTTCTCAATTTTTGTCGTATTTTAATAATTAAACGTATAAATTGAGTGGCATCTAACAAACAAAATTCTTTATACTGGTTATATTTACTGATACATCTCTGCCTCCCTCACGATCTGTTCAAAAAGAGTTCTCAATTACGGTAATTTCACAAGTTTGTACCTCACTGAGCTAAACCGTGGTGCAATTTACCTTTTGTAATATAACAATCAATTGTGCCTAATTTTTTATTTGTTATATCATGAAGCACTCTGTATAGTGAGTCTTACCTAGGCAAGTGTCAAAGTTAAAATTCTTTACTTTAAACAGCTGACAATTTCTAAACGAGCAGCCACAGTATACAACATCTGTTCAAATATGCCACAAGTTTTTTTTGTGGCAAAGTAAGATAGTTAGCATTACACATGGAAATCGTCAAAAGGTTGAAGTTAAAGCTAACAATTATAAACAGAAGCAATTATATTAGTAGAATTTTTATTAAAGCTGACCTAACCTTTATGTTCATAGATGTCCAGTCTAATTTACTGTGCTACCGTTAAATGTTCAACAAGAATCGGAACAAACACTAATTCAACAAATTCAGTATTATATTTGTGATGGTAAATTCGTGATAGTAACAAATAATTTTCTTAAAACACTCGATAAAGGATCACAGCAATTGTCCACATAGTGAGAACTTCTTCTGGAAGCACAAGCAAAAAATATAGTAAAATGAACTCACCAGTATGTTGTCTGTTATAGTAAACATAAACTTAGTTATTTTTTAGTGGTGAGATGATCCAAAGTGAAGTAGAATGTAAGGCGATAATAGCAATCGCAGGAAAAAACCTAAAGAAATCCCCACGTTTTGATATGAGTTGTATTTGTAATTTGTAAAACAGTATATATATATATATATATATATATATATATATATATATATATATATATGTTTTCTAAATTTATTTTAAACTGTAAGCCTATATTTCATTGAGCTAAATTATTAAGATACAAGACCAGTGGTGTAGCTTACCTCTTGAATCTGAAACACCGCCTTTTTTGTTTTTGTTAGAAACCAATGTATCCGGACAGAAAGCGAGAGCTACCTACCTAAGTCGTCGATTTAAACATGGAGAGTTAAAAAATCCAGTAACAACACTGTTTGTAATTTTATTAGGCAAATTCCAGATAAAATTACAGCAAAAATCATTCCACCTGTCTTGTTTCTAACAACGCAATTGTTCGTTATTAAAATAGCGTTCTCTTGTTTGAAGAACCATAAAGAAACAGAAACATGTGACTTCTTTTTATCATCTGTTACTAAAATTGAAATTAAAGCACAAGATGTTGCGTAACAACAAGCATAAAAATTCCAACTCACATTAAAAACTCCTAAACTAAATTTACACGTTACAACGTGTTAAAAATGTATTGAAGGAAGAACATTCGAGGATTTAATCAGAAATTGATTTTTAATTCTTTTTTTTTCATTTTAATGTTATAATTTATATTTGTTAATTTTATTACACAGTATTGCATATAAAAATAATACATATTTACAGTTATTTCCCAGCCCAATTTACTGAAAACAATGCATAGTTTATTTAGAATATCAAAACAAATTTGGCAATGTCAATTGATAAAAAAATAAATTAAAAATACTTTCGAAGATTTGAATTTTTACAGTCGAATTGAGAGTATCTCAAAACTTTGTAAATGATAGATATTTAAGAACACCAAAGTTTCTTTTATAAATTAACGCAACTTGATTAAAAAACTCTTTAGCATGAAACTACAACCTTACATTTATAATAAAAAGACGTAAACAATGAAATCGTTGATATGAACATAATCAAATTGAGTACTTCAGAAGCTTTGCTAACTACTGATTTACATTTGCCTAGTAGCAAGAGGGTTTTATGCATTAATTTTCTTCAAAAAAGTTTGTTAAATTTAAAATAATTCATTAAATCAATTTGTAACTGTTATATTAACTCTTGTTTTTACTTGATTGTTTTAGTAAGAAACCACAATCCCATGGCCAACTTAATACCACTATTTTCCGTCTTTTTGCATAACAATCGCAATTTCAAAAATAAACTGAAAATGTTTTGAAAATTATTAATTTTAGGTATAAGACATGCTTGATGAAAAAGAAAGAATATCAAACAAAGCACGAACATCTGAAAATTGAGATATTTCAAAATACTACAAGACCAAATTTTGTCATTTTAAAATAAACAAAAGTCACCTACCAAATCAGTGGCGGCGACCGCAAGTCTTTCAAAAAAATTTAATAATATACAGGGTGTTTCATTTAAAAAATATTTAGTTTGCTCCAAAAACATGGTCAAAAATATTTTTAAAATGTAGTACCCGTGGTCCAAAAATCATTTCTCTAACTTATTTCGTCTTTGTACAATTTTCCACCCTCTCCTCGTTTGGCCACCCTGTATAAATATCTTTTTGTATATCAATAATTATTTTTGTAGAATAAGGTATGGCAAACCGTAATAGCAGCATTTAATGCCAAAACAATTAACGAAAGGCGAAACATGGATCAACTGCGAGCAAAATATGACAACTTAAAAACAAAAGCTCGAAAAGTGGTTGCTGAGGAAAAACGTACGTAAAAGGAACGGGAGGTGGGCCATCATAAAATATAAATTGGGACCCTGCAGTGAATGCTGTGTTACCTGTTTTAAACACAAAAACAGTTGTTGGTCTGGAGAATCCCTATGACTCCGATGCATAAAATTCAAAGAATCAGTTGCTTGATGAGAGAGATGTCACCAATAAAGATATTGAAGACCTTGTGCTCAATGTCGATAATGACAATGTAAACTACATATTTATTTCTTGTCTAATAAGGAAGTATCTAAACATATAATCACCGTGTAATAAAATTATTATGTTGTTTTTTGCAGCTCATTTTTGTAGTTGAAGATTACTTGCACGTCATCAAACAGTGTGGTATGTTAGCTTACATAGGGTAACTGCGAACTTTAACATAATCGTTTTTAGGATATCACGAGATATAATGAAGAAAAAGAAAATCATACCGAACCACCACAGCCTTGTCAAGGCACTGAAATCAAAAAAATCAGAACTTAATATAAAGAAATCTGATAAGGTTAGTCGGGTAATAATTAATAGAAAATTTTTGGACAGCTTTTTTTTCCTTAGTTATATGTTATTAACATTAAATATGATTATTTATTAGATTAAGTTACAAAAAGAAATAATTTTCAGTATGTAAAATAGTTTCGAATACCTTCTATAAAATTTAGTTTAGTGGCCCTGCCGTTTGGCAATATTAACGGTAATTAAAATAAAAGGTAACACTTCTTATAATTTTGAGAAACGATGTAGAGATTGGTCGGATTATACTCCGAAGAAGTTAAAAACGCCCATATCTCAAAAACTGTGACCCACAGTTCCTTCCTCATTAACTCTTGTTAAAGAAGAGTATTATAAGGAGAAGAAACCAGTTTTGGGGAAGGAATTGGAATTAAAACAAATTGAAATAGAGCATTGTTTAAGACAACGGGAACGTGTTGAAGAACAACATAGATTGCAGTTAAAGCTTATGCGATATGATGTTGAAATAAAAAAGTAACAATTAAATAAATAAAATGTAATGTAAATAATAATAAAATATCTATTAATTTTGGAATATTTATTTCATAGTTGTAAACATTACTATAATTGTTTAGAGTCTAGCAAAATGGTTTAAAATAAGTAATTGTCTAATTTGAACGTTATTAACATTATCTTGTGCAATGGGGTCAACTTCGTTCTCTTCACCAAAATTAAACCAGTCTTCTGGAACTTCTTCATTTTCGTCAATAGCCAAATTGTGAACAACTGCAATGACGATAATTATCTGTAGGACAGTCTCTATCTTTACCCTCATTCCATGACGTAAAATTGGAAACCTACGTTTCCACACACCATATTGCCTATCCACTACACACCGAGTCCTAATAGTTGATTCATTATATAAGGCTGCTGCAACTATGCGGGTTTCCTGAAGTTTTGTCAAAATATAAAGTCTTAATTCATACCCAGAATCTGCAAGGAGTAAAAATTTACGAACTCTCTTTCTTCAAACCTTCTTTTGAGTCTACTGTTGTTGAAAATTGTTTGATCATGGCTTGATCCAGGCAATCTGATCACAATGTACCTTATTTTTAGGTCAGGATCAGCAACAGTTTGTACGTTGATGGCAAAAAACTGTTTTCTGCACCTAAAAATTTCAGCGTCATCCCCACCAGGTGAATCTATGCGAATTAAAGTACAGTCTAGTGCACATATTACTTTAGGATATCGTGCAATTCTGTAAAAATTTTCAGACAGCATTCATTTCCTCCTGCTCTGGCATTTTAATATATTGTGCACTTAATGATGCTATTGCACTTGAAACTTTATTGACGATTCTACATGCTGATGATGTTGATACTCCAACAAAATCTGCGACTGCCTTTTGATAGCAACCTAACGCGTAGAACCTCAATGTCAATAAAACTTGAATTACAGGTTTGATACTTCCGCCACTAAAACAAAAAATAATTCATTATTCATATAATAAAGTTGTCGAATTAGGAGTACTAAGCGGTTCGTTGGCGTTTCTATCAAATCTTGGACATCTGTTAACAGTTTTTGGAAAGTTGGTTTCGTTATTCTAAACCTATCAAAAAAATCCAAATCATCAGAACTGTCGTAAAAGTTCATTCTAGGTTTATATATTTTTTGACAGCGAATAAAAACAAAGTCACTAGATGCGAAAGATGTAGTGTCCATCATACTTAAAGTTGATTTTAAACTTATTTATTTTTGACGAACAATCATTTCTAGGTTAGGAATGCAAAATGTGATTGTGACGTTAATACCTGCTTTAAAGTTGCTTTATTGTAGTTAAAGTAGCTCAAATGGGAATTTAACTAAAGCTCTCTTTAAAGGAACCTTTAGATCAAAATTGACATTGTGAAATCGTTCTTTTGGTAAAAGCTTCTTTAATTTTCAAAATTCACTTTATTTGCATTATGAAATTTGATCTTAGTTACTTGATTTTTTAAAGTATGGTTTAATTGATTTATAAAGGTTTACAACAAAGAATAAATTCAACCATAGGATAATTGTGTAACATAATATGTACTACATGTAATGATTTATTTTCCATTCGGTTGCCTTACGAACAGTACTTTTGTGTAATAACATTTGTACATTTAAACACTTTCTAAAACAGATCATTTTATTCATGTTTTAACAAAGGGGGAGATTGTATTTGAACAGTTTTAAACTGTCAATGTTTTGTTTCAAAGCAATCAAAATTTTAATTTCCCAATTTTACCATTTATTATTCGCTAAATCAGAAAGAGGTTTCCCACAAAACAAGATAATATAACCAAAGAACAATCGAATGCAAATTTGAATCACAGAGTAGTTAAAAGTTAACAGTTAAACTACCGTAAACAAACATCCTGAATATTTCATTAGTCATTATTATACCGTATTTAATTCTATAAGACTGAAATGAAAAGTATGGAATAACTGAATACTGTATTTCTGCCTTACATAATAGACTAATGGGTACGACATAGCATGCTTTCCTGCAGTCATGCAGTAAATTTGTAAGCATATTAGTTGTTCAAGCCGATCTCATTGTTTACGTAATGCATCTGCATCATGTATTTGACTAATTAATTATTGATGTTAGGATTATTGTTAGAGATTATAGAAAAGCCAATTGAAACCTGACTTTACTTATATGACTTATAAAACAGTACTGTGAAAGATGAAATCCAGTTGATTATACAAACAAAAACATCTTAAATATAAAAATTCATCATTTTCAAGCTATTGATAGTGCATTTGAGAAATGAGTTTTAAACGAATGGGTTCTGGTATTTACTGCATTTCCGTGAAACGTTTGAACATTATATAGTCTTTGCAAATGCAAGTCTATTACATTTCATAACTTGAGGTTATGAATAAATATGCACACTTTATTGAAATAAATATTTACTTGCAATCCGTCTGTAAATTCACGTTTGCAAATATCTCTACATTTTGGCATACAAATTATATAAATACCTACCCGTACTTTATATTAACACAAGTTACTTTGCCGAAATCGACATTAAAATGAAAACAATACGCCGATAATACGGTTAAACTTGTAGCATAATCCCCTCTTTATTGTCCTAGGCATTTCATTTTGTACCAATCTTAATTGCAAAAAAAAATTAACTACTAGATATTCCAGTTTTGGAAAAAATATTGTATTCACCTCGATCCAGTGTAAGAATATTTTGGCAATAGAACATATTTCCGACTATATTGCACATGTAATTGAGTTTGCACATACGGGTTTTTTTTTGTATATTTTACGGAACGTGACTCATGTCACCTGATGACAATTTTTAGTGTGCCACATAATGTCGTTAACGATATTTGTACTTGAAATAACATTACTTGGCTATATCAATTTAAGTGTAAAATGTGTAAGTGTACACAAATGCACACAAATACACTTGGCCCTGGATGCCTCTGTTGTCGCCGGTCTTCGTCAAGTGAAAATGAGAAAGCGCGTAGATGTTGGAGCAAATAGTACGTTCATATTAAACTACAAATTGTATCGATTGACAAATTATTAATTCTGAAATAACTTTTTCTCATTTTGTGTGCGTAAAGAAGTAAAATAAAAATTGAATTACATTAAATTGCGCTAGGGAGTTCTTGTTAAGAAGTTAAAAGTCGAATAGTTTTAAGATTTCATAAATTTGTCGGCATGACATAAAACCCAATCGCGACAATAATGAAAAATGTTGAATTACAGTCGCAATGTAACGTTATGTGAGTTTGATGATCTAGGACGACCTTACGAATTTTCTTACAGATGACATTCCCGACTTTAGTGTTCTATTACGTACAGCCTCGACGTTTTTGAAAGATTTAGGTGAAATAAGCTTTCACTCATAATGCAATTAGCCATTAGTAAAATTTGTATTCAAAACTTGATGCCATTGAAATTATCTATTTTGAGTTCATCTACAAGATGGATTGTTTGTGTACGTCGTTGTGAATAATTTTCACAATACTCAACCAGGCTCTACGTAACTATAAATGTTTCTATCGACAGAAATGGTTTAAAACAATTTTCTTCTTAAAATTTAAATTTCACAACTCTTATTATTCCTTTTATTTACTTCCACAAAAGCACTTTGGAGCGCTCTATACAAGGCGACGTATGCCCCTTCTTAATTAACAACACCTTAACAATAATAAAATCAAATAGGCACGACGACACTAGCAACCAACATTGAAAAATACTAAATAATTTTGTAAATGTATCTGTTAAAGATGTTTCCATTACAAATAAACATAAACTCATGTAAACACTATAAAACCGGTGACGCGTACTTTATATCAATTAGATATTCAATGATTTTCAAACAAACAACGTTTATATTTATTACAAAACAAAACAACAATAAGCACTTGAATAGTATTACCTTACACATTTAGGTTGCGGTACGGTCGCTGACCGCTCTTAGCCAAGTGTACTCCTTACAATATTCGAAATTATACTGCAATAACTGATGGCTATGTACAATTGCCGCCAGCAAAGCTCAACGTAATTTATCTAAGCAAAAGGTTGCGTCCAATAATCATTACTACCATTTCTGCTCATCTGATACCCGTTAACAAAGTTCATTAACCAATCCTTTTAATTAGTTAAACGTTTAACAAAACCGTTGACGATTATCTTTCACTTGGGTGACACTAGTACACCGGAAAAGCAAAACTACACAAATATAAGGTCTGATCAAACTTTATGAAATACACGTCAACGCGAAATGGGTTAACAACCTTCAAAACTTCATTACACAACACGTTAGTGAGATACACACTCACTTAAGGGAGGTTCAATTCAACACCACCGCTCTATCACCGGGAACTTTCTTGCGCACGTTCTTTTTAACACGTTATTTTCAACCAAACACTCGCTTTCTCGTGACTCCCCCAAAATTCGCCATGTTAAACTATACGAAGCCCAACAATTTCCGTGGACACGAAGTAAAAACACGTCACTAACACAAACTTACAGTGACAGGCAACAAGGTAAATGTCTGAAACCCGATCCGTTTCTGACGACTTCACTATCTCCAAAAACCAGCCCTATGTAACGCACTATAAACGTTTTAACCGCCCCAACCTACTTTCATATCTACATTAAGCTCTCAGTATCGTGTTGTTATTTTATTTTGACCATAAAAAACGAAACTAATCAACTACCAATTACATAATGGAAGGATTATCTGCTATATACTAAATTAATAACTGCTTTTTTTATTCATTTTTCTACATGAATCCATCGATAAGCACACACAACTGTATTTCTACAATCCGAGAAACATGTAATAACACTTTTATTCTTCGATATATTTACATTAAAAAAAACTCAATAATCATTAGTCTGAATTCGAATAATTTACAACAGCTTCCAATAAACCTAAATAACTCCAAATATATACATTTCTAATAATATTTTACAACCAAAACTCAAAATATCTTAATTTTCTACCACAATTCTACACACGGTGGCAGTATGTGCGTGTGTGAGTGTTTGTGTATTCATTTGCATGTGCATGTGCGTGTGCGCTAATTCCAGAACCAGAATACGTAAGTAGTTAATCTTTCGTATTTAAGCTTGCTTTCAACTGATTAGATTTTGGGTGAAAGCTAGCAGCGGAAAGGGGGGTTATTAGGAGCAGTTTTGGGTTTTTATCAAATATTTCTGAAACAGCTGCATATTTCATATAATTCAATTTTGCATACTTTTTTTTATAAAGTCTGAAGACAAAGCCAAATGCGCGTTAAAAATTGGCTGCAGCTTAAATAATCATTAAAAACTAGCTAAACACGTGCCCATATTTTTTCTGGTATTTAATTGCATAAAATAATTGAAATTATCTAATTTTCTTATTTTCTATCGTTTGGCTCACGATGTATTTTTTGTTTCAAATATCCTGTAAAGATACTTGGCACAGATTTGTCAATTGCTTAAAATCTTGTAATTTAGTAACAATTTGATATTGTAAAATGGCCATTTGTACCCAACGGCAAGTCGTATGTTAATTTTCGATTTTGACATCGAAAACATTATTAACCAAACCGCGAAAGTATTCTATGGTTTATAAAATATTATTTCATTTCTATTAATTTTTGCTTTGTAGGTTCGAAGGTCGTGTGTTGTTTTAAACCAGATATTTAGGCCTTATTTTTGATATTTTTTGTGGTATGAGATTTGTACCACTGCCCGTAAACGGGTACAACAAATGTATACAGTTCTGCTAAATGTATGAAGTTTCCGTACTTGCTGGCTGTAAAAATATGGATGAATTGCATTCCTTTTGTTTTTAGCGATTTAGAGTGTTATCCCGAAGATAATTTCCCTTTAATTAATTTAGCTAATAATTTGTATCCTCAAGACTGACATAAGACGTAGGAATTTTGGTCCAATCTTATAGCTCCAAGAAGCCCACCAAAGTTTACTTCAGAAGCAGTCATAACAGATGTGGTTAGAACCTTTCAAAATTCAACTCCTTACAAGCGAAAAGATCCCGTAGAGTACAGTTTTCCAAACCAATTTGTATGCATAACAAACACATTACCAGTTATAAAGACCATTGGGTGTTGACTTACACGATAGCCATCAGTTCTCTAATAAAGCTGTAAAGCATTTTAGTTAGCTGTTATCCCACTTACACGTAATAGCTATTTGTATTATAAGGCCCGAAAATGGGTGTTTGCGAGTACGAGTAAACCATTTTATGACAGAGTAATGCACAAGATCAACAATTTTTGTACTTCTTAAAACCTCATACTTGCTGAAATTAAGTTGGCAATACTGACAACTGACAGTAATCAATGTAACCTAAAAGATACAATTACAAAATTATTCATTACCCAAATTTTGCAGGTATCTTACCAATTTGTTGACTTTGTAATAATGTATATATATATATAATTTGTAGTTTATAAGGAACTAATACGAACATCATAACGGACGCGTACACGTAGACGGTAACGAGGATTGTTATGTCAAATGTCAAATACCATGTATAATTTAGTGTTATTTTTGTCGACCTAGGCCGGAAAACGCAGTTTCCGGACGCATTTGCGGACTGCATATGCCATATTACGGAACGAAGGCAGAAAAACAATAACAATAATAAACGGGGGTAAAACGTCTAGGTATTAGCGACCAAAAACGTTTATTGCCAAAAGCTTGACTATATACCCGCAAACATGACAATTAAGAAAAACGATTAGTAGCTAGAATTGTAAACCAACTACTACAAGGTTTAAAAAATAAATAACATATTTACTTCGACAGGTTTTTCAACAAAAAAACTGCCAACGTTCAAAAGTAGATAAGCATTTAGAAAGACGTGATTTTAACTGACATGTTAGCGATTCTGGTTTAGTTATGTTTAAATGGCGTAATAAACGCACTGTTATTTCTTGTCCAACTGTTACGATCCTTCCTAATTAAATAGGAAGTCACGTAAACGGTGACATACAATAATTTTTTTATTTGTACTGTTACTACCACTATTGTTTTACATAAAGAACTTAGATTATCCAATGTGACTGGATATGCTCAAAATGAATGTGCTCCTCTGTCCAGGGAAAAACAAAGAAGACGTACTACTGAGGCCGCTGCACAAATGCGGTTATGCTATGTTCTCTACCCCGTTAGGGATTTTATTACTCCATGATGTCTCCCCTGAAAGGGCTATAGGAAAAGGATTACAACTATAAAGTACATTTAAAAGGCAGCTTCTAATGTACATGTATCGCTATTAAAAGCAATTGAAAACGGATACGCGATACGTGAACTTCATTATTTGTGGTTGCATTTAAATAAAATAAGAGCATCATTTAGTGCGTTTATTCTAAAGGATTACAACAAGTAACTTACAAAAACAAGGAGTTTGAACAGAAAACAGGTCTGACTGTTTAGACAGAGTAGCAATTTATATTATTAAGTTAGATTTTTAAGATACAGCAGAGTGTGTAAGTTATTGTGTGAATAATATGTGTTGTAATAGCTGTATTCAAGGTTTACTGATTTTAATGCAGTTGGTGTCCCGTTATGTAAGTTTAAACCAAATAAGCTGTGTTTCAGATTTATGAATCATTAATTTAACGTTAAAAGTAGGGTTAAATGTTATCAAGTTGATCCAGTTTAATTATTAACTGTTAACTGGTTTTTAATGTGGCTGAAATTTGGATAGACACCGGATTGCTTTGTCCTGTACATTTCTTTTTTTTTTTAATGCGGTTTGATTATTAATTTTTTACTAACGACGTTCAAACCAGTAGTCAAGGTTATAGATTATTTAGAACTACCATAATCTCACGTCTCTTTTTTTATTATCGAAATCATTTTACTTAATTAATTTTTACTGATTATTTACAATCCTACGGATACAATTTTTTTCGTGTTTAAAATTAGTTGCCATTAAAAGTTTTGAATATACTTTCAAGTACGGTATTTGATCAACTGAACTTCAAATTACAAATTACAGTCGATTCACGATAGCCAATTTACAAAGAAGTTATCAAAAATCATATATGCAGAGTGAATAATAGCTTATTTCATTAATCTAGAGGACAGTTCCACTACCGTTATATTGTAGTGCATTCCAGGATTCGATGATATAACTTATTCATGTAGTTATTTGTTATTAGTGCAATCATTAAGGAGTGTTGAGAATATTTTTGGTTTGGGCATTATTGCTCAAAAGTTAGTAAATGACTTTTTAAATTTGGTTTAAATAGATTCAATGAACTTGTTTAACAGATACATATGCTTCTTAATATTTAATGTAAACTATACGAGTTTTTAATTTGAAGTTGATTGAATATTTTACCGAGCGGAAAATTTTCTTTTTTTCTACGACCATCTCGCCTAACGAGCTTTTTACAAAATTTGGATCGTACTCGACTCTTTACTACGAAACACTACCGTCTCTGGGGAGTTCAGTCGACAACCCACTTATTTAATAAGACTGTGCGAGTGTGAATTTACCGTGTAACATCATATGAGCCTTAGCAACTAGATCCGTATTTGTCATAAACATCCACCTTATTGCCTTAATACATCATAGCAGCTTATGTATCAAGTCTGTAAGGTGGATTTTTTAAGACGCATGTGGAGATTAGTTACCGACATCTACTCGGAAACCGAATTTAGAAAAGGATAAAAAGAATTGTCAAAATTTGATTTCTTAATGTTAAAGTGACAGATTGTATTGACCACATCACTTTAGGATAATAAAGAAGGTATTATGCTACTGTATTATTGTGGTTTATGGCAAAAGGTAATTATATAAAAGTCAGAGTTGTAAAGCGTCATATTTCAATTTTGTATATAAATATTAAATTATATTGCAATTGAATATGTTTCTCTCCGTAGAATCAATCTTAGAATATCCAGTTCAGTCTATCGGTCGGTTGATTTTTATGTTCAATTGTAGCTATGGAATCTAAACACGGTAACACAACATTTTTGTATTTAAAATAATGAAAACCCGCTATCTGTAGATTTCCTAATTATGAAACAGTATAATTAAAGCAAATTAGAGTTCCCAATGCTTCTCTAGAAGGTTTTGAAAATCGTAGGGTTCAAAGTACTTGAAAATGTACAAAAAGACACATCTAGGCCAAAGCAACTATATATATATATATATATATATATATATATATATATATATATATATATATATATAACATTTCCAGCGTGGGGATCTCGCTTATTATAAAAGATACAGATTTGGTTAAATTAGATGATTTTAAAATGTGGCCACTACCGATATACATAACCCCTCTGAAAAATAAATTTGAAAAACGTATTGCCTAGATACAAAACACCGTCCGTTGTTGGTGGCCATATATATATATATATATATATATATATATATATATATATATATATATATATATATATATATAAACGTGTCCCAGATAACATTTCCAGCATGGGGATCTCGCTTATTATAAAAGATACAGATTTGGTTAAATTAGATGAATTAATTACTCCTAAGGATTAGTGAAATTATAGGACACTCTCCAATTTCCAAATTTCTATGTATTTTAAGACTTATGGCAAGAAAAAGAAAAATGTCAAATTTCTTTTTCTTGTAATACCTTTTTTGACATATAAATTTTATTTGCACTTTCTTAAGATATTTTTTATGCAGAATTTAAATATCAATTTGGATTTTTTTGCGCTTTCTATTTTTTAGTTTCAACCCCTAAATTAAATTTTTCTTATGGAACAACAAGTCGGCTTTGAAATAATTGATCGTGTTTTTTTATCCTCTTTACAATGATATAGCACATGTACTATCTATTTCTAAAAACAACAAAGAAAATTTAAAAAAATGTATTTTATTAAAGACTCTAACAATAAGCAGGCCGTGAAACATAAAAACACAATGGAATTTAATGTCACTTAAAAATTATTCGTTCCAGAATATTTTTGTGCCAAACATGGCTTTATTTACTAATACTGAAAAGTTTGATATGTTGGGTTGTTACATCTTGTCTCATAAAAACAGTATAGAAGCTGAACGGATGTACTTGAGGCTGTATCCTGAAAGAAGGCAGCCCAGTGCTCGTACGTACAGAAATTTGGTAATTAATTTAAAAGAATATGGTTCATTTTCAAAACCTACTAGAAATCCGAAATTACGGAATGAAGATGCAGAACTAAATGTATTACAATCAGTTATTGAAAATCCTTCAACATCTGTTAGAGAAATTGAACATAACACTGGTATTTCGAAAACTACATCACAAAGAATTTTAAAACGTCACAGGTATCATCCGTATAAGTACACCATTCAGCAGGGACTTAGAGATGGAGATCAGGGGAGAAGATTACAATTTTGCCAATGGTGTGTTAATCAATGTGAGAATAACGATAATTTTCCAGCTACGATTTTGTGGTCTGAGGAAAGCAGATTTACAAATAATGGCCTTTTCAATCGACACAATGTTCACTTTTGGGACCGCGAAAATCCACACGTTGTTAAGGAAAGTCGGCATCTAGTGAGATTTGGTTTTAACGTCTGGTGTGGCTAAACTTATTGGGCCCATATTTTTTAACAAAACATTAAATAGTGAAAGGTATTTGAATTTACTACAAACTGATTTAGAAAATAAACTTGATGATTTACCGCTGATTGAGAATATTAATATCTGCTTCCAACAAGATCGCGCCCCACCCCACAATTCAAACTCATCAGCGAATATCTTAATAATCGGTTTCCAAATTCATGGATTGGCAATCGAGGGCCGATTTTATGGCCACCCAGATCTCCAGACTTAACGCCCTTGGACTTTTTCCTTTGGGACTACGTAAAAATCGAGTGCACGTGCAAACATTTGAGAATGCCGAAGATCTTCGTGAAGCTGTTCTTGCAACATTTGGTAGCATTAAACGCCAAAAACTACGCAGAGCAATTACGTCGACACTACGCAGAGTACAATTATGTTTAGAACGGAAAGGTCAATTGTTTGAACATCTTTTATAATTGGATAATTATCTCCAATACTATTACCTGGTTAACTCTTGTAGTTATCTATTATTTGTCGTTTTCTCATGTTTTACGGCCTACTTATTGTTAGAGTCTTTAATAAAATACATTTTTTTTAAATTTCTTTATTGTTTTTAAAAATAGATAGTACATGTGATAAATCATTGTAAAGAGGATAAAAAAACACGGTCAATTATTTCAAAGCCGACTTGTCGTTCCATAAGAAAAATTTAATTTAGGGGTTGCAACTAAAAAATAGAAAGTTGATATTTAAATTCTGCATAAAAAATATCTTAAGAAAGTGCAAATAAAATTTATATGTCTAATATAACAAAAAAGGTATTACAAGAAAAAGAAATTTGACATTTTTCTTTTTCTTGCCATAAGTCTTAAAATACATGGAAATTTGGAAATTGGAGAGTGTCGTATAATTTCACTAATCCTTAGGAGTAATTCATCTAATTTAACCAAATCTGTATCTTTTATAATAAGCGAGATCCCCATGCTGGAAATGTTATCTGGGACACGTTTATATGTATATATATATATATATATATATATATATATATATATATATATATATATATATATATATATATATATATATATATATATATATATATATATGGCCACCAACAACGGACGGTGTTTTGTATCTAGGCAATACGTTTTTCAATTTTATTTTTCAGGAGGGTTATGTATATCGGTAGTGGCCACATTTTAAAATTATCTTCGTACATACTGGGTGTTCCAGAAAAGCGTGGCTTATCAAACTTGTTTTTTTAATGGAACACCATGTATTTTAGTTCAATTTTGGATAGTACTGTAAAAATAAGGTGCACTTTAATATAGGTAAATATTACAGTTCTCGAGATATTTTGAATTTTATGAAAATAATAGGTTTTCAAAAAAAAATCATACTGGTCGAATCAATTAAATTAGAATGACAAAATTCTAGTAGTAAATATTAAAGTTGTTACCCTTTGAATAGCTCAATCAAATGATTCTGAATTCCTTACAGGGTGTGCAAAATTTTCAGTTGTAGAATATGTAACGGTATAAACGGGTGGTAGAACGGGATTACAGATAAATTGACCTTTTTGCCCCGACTAGCCAGCGTATGGGTGTGGGTCAGATGTTAAAAAAAAATTGCACATCCAGAATAGTAAATCTTACGTAAGTCACAATAGGGGATGGAGACAAAATCAATTCGGTTTGGGCGCCAGAATGTTTGGTAGTCAAAATAAGGGTCGTCGTGCCAAAATTACGAGTACATAGCGTGTCTAAACATACAAAAAACATACGCTTACCTATCCGCAATCGATCCCAGGTGTGCTGGACAGCAACTCAGCAAACTACCTGAAATCGGGCTTCAAAAAAACACTACACGCTTGTCAAACAAAAGCGTGATAAACACTCAATAACGTTACGTTAATACACCTCAGTGTAATAAATTAGGCATTAAATAATAATCAAAACAAAACAAAAAAAATAAGCTATAGAATGAACTCTAAACTGAATTAATATTCAACTAAAAATCAAATAAAAGACTAAATATTAATAACGCTATTACTCAATAAAGCAAAAAAAAACTAACCTCGTTACGTTAAAAACTAAAACACCGGTAACTTGCAATTTGCAAAAAAAAACTCTTATGTAACACAAAAGGGTTTCCACATAATTAAAACACATTTGTAAAACCTAACAAAACTATAATAAAAGGATAAATATAAACATACGATAATGCGTATAAACAAAAAAATAAATGCTTAAAAGGCGACAGGATGTCTGATCAGAATACTGCTTTTACGCCAGTCTAAATCGTTTAACCTATATTTATAATTCGTGGATAATATACCCGCACTACAATAGGGTCGATTGCCCTTTAATACCAAAATAAAAAAGTGTGAAGGCGGAGCGTCAAAAGTATAATTAATTACGCTAAACAGTTTCAAACAACAACTTACTTTAACAAAAAAAGAAAGTGACCCCGCTTTCAAACCTTCATCAACACATAAAAAAAAATAAATCGAAACACACAAAAAATCTTGAAATATTCAATAAAAAAACAATATTATGTTACCTTAAAGGTGTAGAATTACACCTCTTCTGTGTTACAATATATGGAAAATGATGGTCGATTACTGCTATAACGGAAATGGAATCTTCCTGGTCTGGCATAAGATGAATAAAATGTTGACTATTGTTCTATGGTACACAAACAATCCCTTGATTGAATCGCGTTAAAATGTTATTGCATAAATTCAAAACTTCTTTTAAAATAATAATAATTTGAGCGTTCACAATTACTTGATAACTTTTAGCTTTTAATTGGTTTTATTTCCACTAATAATCCAAAATGTTAATAACTTGATTTAATTAAATATAACTTTTAATATATTGCGAAAGTTTCTTTATCTTTACGCACGCTTTGCACGATAAATAGGTGGCACTGCAAGAACGATGATGTTAATATCCGCAGAAGCGATATAAACCAAAGAGGTCACTGAAGCACTATACAACACGACGATGTCCTCTAGGTAACTTTACGTAAAACCGAAATCGGCACTAGGTATAATCCTTTGGTGATGAACAATTTTAATAAATCCCTTTCACAGGTAATCTTCAGGAGTAGCTAAACTACCCTTACTACACAAAAAAAGTACGTTCGTTAAACACCACAAGGTCCAAAATTTCAACGTTCTAAACCACCCCTTAAAGCGTAACACTAAACGGCAACGTATACTACTCGAAAGCACGATCAGTTTCAGAATCCCAAAAATTATTAACAAATTCCATCTTTGAATTAAATTAATCCCACTACTCACAAAAAATCTTATCTAATTGAATTCCACCAATTAAAAAAACGGAAGGGGAAAATAAGGTACCCCAATACACAAATTCGTTTCCGTCCGTAAGGACTCGGTAAATTTTCCAAAAACTAAACGTCAGCAAGAGTATCCTGTACAGCCTCTGTATGTTTACCTTAAAGTGGAACAATAAGGCCCACATGTAATCTCTATGACTCAAAACCAGCATATTCACTATTACACTGAACAACTATACTTAAGCGTCTTTAAGTCGCTAACATGACATCATACACAAATAAATTACACTATTTATTTAAATTACTTAATTTTCTATTATATTTTACGGAAATCAAACGAAATGAACCTTAATTAAACGTAGATACCACTATTTACAAATAAACGTTAATCAAACTTCTATAAACGAGGAATAATAAGGAAAAACAACCTAAATTTCGGAATAATAATTTCACAAACAAAGAATCTAAAGCTCGCCACACACCTACCATCCCTAAAGGTCACTACACACGTTAAAACAAATTCACTATAAAACTCAATTTGACAACAAAAAAAATATATATATGGAATCTAACTAAGTACATAAGACTACAAACAAAATTACCCACTACGTATACAGGGTGTTCAAAATACCCTGACAAATATTTACACTCAAATCACATTATCTTGGTAATTTTAAATATAACACCCTATATTTTATTAATCTGCATTATTCAAAAAAACATTCTCTATCATTTGCTATATAGGTTTCCTATACCTAAATATTACAATTTTTTTGTTATTCAACATTTTCTTAAATTTAATGTAAAATCCCGTATAATACAACAAAAATTTAAAATTTAATCTAGTAGATTGCTTTGTGTCATTTCTTAAACTTGTTGTTAATCCCTTATAACAACAAATTTAAACTAATCTAGTAGGTTGCTGTCTTTTTAGACATAATACAATTAAAACTTGTTTTTTTAAAGTCTCTAACTTAATGTGCACAATAATTTTATTTATCGTTAAATTGTTAAAATAATAGTTTAAAAATGAAATACGGATCACAACAAAGAATTGATATAATACTGTGCATTGGGGAATATTTAGAAAATTGTTTTCTGCTTCTGGATTGTATGCTCAAAGGTTCCCAGACTGAACATCCAAGAAAAGAAATTTTTGAAAGGTTGTTGAATAGATTTCGTATTACTGAGTCTGTTACATATCAGAAGGTGAACAAAACAAAACAGATCACTGGGAATAATGAAAATGAGTTTGATGTAGTACTCTCTGTTACCGATGACCCTCATACAAGTACTAGAAAAATTTCGAATGGAACAGGTATCAGTCGAACAAGTGTCCGTAGGATAATTAAAAAAAATGGATACTATACAGTATACATATCATATTCAGTTACACCAACATTTGTCTGAAAGGGACTATAATCTGCGTTTAAACTTTTGCTTATAGGCTTTGGATAAGGCTGGCAGAGATCCTGATTTTTTTATATTCGTGGAATTTGCACATGCAGAGAGATGGTATAGTAAATAGGCGTAATTACCATTATTACGATACTGAAAACAGACATCTATTTCGTACTGTTGATCGCCAACACCGATGGACTGAAAACGTTTGGGCAGGAATATTAGGCAATTATGTGATTGAACCATATTTCTTTGATGGCCACCTATATGGAAGAGAATTTCTTAAAACGTGATTTTTGGATACTCCATGAGCATATTCCATTAATTATACGAAAAAAAATGTAGCTACAGTTGGATTTAGCACCCGCTCATTTTGCTCGACCTATCAGAGAGTATCTGAACAGAAAATTTAGAAATACGTGGATAGGTAGGGGTGGTCCTTGTAATTGGCCATATAGGTTTCCAGATGTTACTCCAATGGATTTCAGTAATTTACTTGAGTGTTAAGAATAAAAATTATAATAATTATTCGAATATTTCTTTTATCTCATCAATAAATACATTAAATTTAAGAAAATGCAATAACAAAATAACTGTAATGTTTAGGTATAAGAAACCCATATACCAAATGATAGAGAATGTTTTTTTGAATAATGTAGATTAATAAAATACAGGGTGTTACATTTAAAATTACCAAGATAATGTAATTTGAATGCAATTATTTTATAACTGAAAATTTTGAACACCCTGTAAGGAATTAAGAATCCTTTGCTATAGCAACTTTAATAATTACAACTAGAATTTTGTCATTCTAATTTAATTGATTCGGTCAGTATGATTTTTTTTCGAAAACCTATTTTGATAAAATTCAAAATATTTCGAAAACTGTAATATTTACCTATAGGTATAATTTATTAAAGTGCACCTTATTTTTACAGTACCATCCAAAATTGAACGAAAATGCAGGGTGTTCCATTATAAAACATAAGTTTGATAAGCCACGCTTTTTCTGGAATACCCAGTATGTACGAAAATAATTTAAAAATATGACCACTACTGATATACATAACCCCTGAGAAATAAATTTGAAAAAACGTATTACCTAGATACAAAAGACTATCCCGTTGGAGGTGGCCCACCTGTATATATATATATATATATATATATATATATATATATATATATATATAATGTCTACTGTCCCAATAGTTGCGGTAAAGTTCCTTTATAGCGTTATTATAGTAGATACGAAAGAATTATAATAGATATTTATGTATTAAGGGCATAATCAGAAGATTATGGCTCGAGGGAATGTTAAAAGCCCGACGCGAAGCGGAGGGCTTTTATATTCCTGAGCATCTCATTATCAAAAAAGTCAATTTGTCGATGAATTTTGTCTTGGGTCCATTCATAAAAATTTATTCTTCGTTGATAATCCTCATTTCGTAATTTCTGATGGAGTTGAATATGATAGGGATGCATATTGTGCCGTCTGAGAATTCTATGCACAGAACTTTTACTTACATCAAACCCCATTGCTTTGTTTTAACCTTAAAGTGACTGTAACTTTTAAAATGCTCGGTATACTCCAATCAAACATTATATCAGAAGATTTATAAAAATCCTGTATGTTTATAAATAAGTTTGGATTATGCACATTGAGATGCTTAACAATTGTGCTTTTATAATTTTTTCGTATCTAGTAGAATAACGCTATAAAAGAACGTTACAGCACTATTGGGACACCCTGTGTGTGTGTGTGTGTCTATATGTATATATATATATATATATATATATATATATATATATATATATATATATATATATAACATTAATTTGATCTTTATGTCCACGGAAGCCACTCAAACTATTTTACTACAACAATAGCTAACTAAATGTAAGTTTTTAACTTTTATTTCTATATAGTTGTGTAGTAATGGAACAGAAGAGATAGCTGAAATTCTTTACGTACTATTTAATGCTACACATAAACCACTCTCATCCTAAATAATGTTAGGTTTGCTCGCAAATGGGTTTTCACACCTCTACAATGTAATCTTTTGTACATAATGTACAATTACATTCTACTGGAAATTACGGGTTGTGACTAACTAGATGGAATACATCTGGTAAGAAACATAATAAAACGTTATTACGGTTAACACATGAACAACTAATTTATTGAATGCTTTGTGTACTCGTACGTACATTAAATGTGAATTAACAAATGATTTTTATTTATACTTTCTTCTATTTAGAATTATTTACATAAGCATTACTTAGATTGATTAATTTAACATTTACCCATATATTTAGACACTCAATATTAATTTAGTTTAAAAGGTTAAGTTTAGGCATGCTACATTTAATAACGTATGTAGTGAAAACTGAAATCATCAATTAAGTCATTTCTATTGACTTGATGTTAATGTAAATATTTGGTTTAAGATATGTTTCTGATTCCAAGATAGATAACTAAGACAACGTATTATGAAAAACGTACGAAATTAATTTATCTAGATAAAACTAATGCAAAAGATAAATTTATGCCTAGTGAATTATTACAATTAACCGAAAGTGCTTTTTCCTAAATCGAATAGGTGTTTTTAAAATATATAGTTCATTGTTTAAGAATTTATCACCTATTTTCAACAATATGAATTAAGGCTAAAAAATAATTTATCGACAGAATTTTTTTGTAAATAACAACTATATTACGTGCAGTTTATTTTTTAAAAATTATATTTTTCAAATTCCCAATACAGCTTTGTAATTTATGTTTAAAATTTTGCATAACTCGTTCCAACATTTCCGCTCCAATATTATTTATTTCTTCCTCAATACGAATAGACTTCCCCGCAGGAAACAATCAGTAGCCGCTCAATCGGGGAATAAGCTGGCCATGTAATGTCACCGGATCTTAATATCAAGCGACCGAAAAGCAATTCTAGCAATACGACTCGATTTAGCCGTGTCGTATGTGCTGTGGCACCGTCTTGTTGAAACCAAATTTAATTTGCACAAATCAGCGTAATTCTGCTTGTACGGTGATACGTTCTGCCGACGCTGCCTGCGCGTCTATTCATTCCGCCGACGCTACCTGCGCATCGATCCGTTCCGTCAACGCTACCTGCGCGTGGATCCGTTCCGCCGACGCTACCAGAGGATCATGACCGAGCGTCTGCCGCTCTTGGTCTCGCTACCTTGTGCACCCGACCTGTCGATCGCCGCGTTTGTCAGAATATTCATCTTTTACCGTCGTGCATCCGTTGTCGAGTTACCTCGACAACGTCACCTAAAAGTCATCTCCATATAACCGAGCTGCTGGTTGATGTAATCTGAGGTTAAAAGCACGTAAGTTTTTATGGCACAATAATACGCTGGGCTAAAACGCCCGTAGTCATCTTTCATTTTCTCCGTTGCAAATAAAGGTTGCCGCCTTAATTCCACTAAGCCCTGGAAGGACCATTTACACAGCGCAACGGGTTAGTACCAGATTCTTGTAAATGATCCTTCATCCAACACCTAGGTCACTAGCTAACAGTCCTACGCTACTCACAAGGCAAAATAGGTAATAAAACCAGAAGTGCCAACCACCTGCAGATTACTACCAGACGCCGCTTATAGGTAACGTAGTGATCCACAGCCATATAAACACGTTTTGCATTCAGGTCCGGGAGTTTCATATTTAATCTCGCCAAACGTGACTAACCGCTTCAACATCCGTTCACAATTCGCGATAAATTCCGTTTAGGGTTATGTTTTCTAACGACACTTCTTAACAGAAGTCCTGGCCCAGCATCCGCCCTGATCGTTTCTCGCAACTCGAGGGAGAAAACCCTTAGGCGAGTCTACCGTACCTGTAAAACATGTTAGATTATCCCACACCTGAAAATCAGTAAACTAAATCGTTCCAGAAGGGTTTAAAACACCTTATAAGTGTCATTAAACGCAAACCTTACTTAGTGCCACCCCAGTAGCCATTGTCTACGTTGTCATAACCAGAAGCGCAAGGAGTTACTCGTCGGCTGCGTTGCTCAAGAGTGCCCGCTGCCCGCACCCAGAATGCAATAAGAACGTATTAATTTTACAATTTCAATGAGTTTGGTCACTCGCAAACACCACTATATCGGTTTCTAGATATGTCACTTGCGGTCATATGCAAACCCTACGTAGGCAACCACCGCTTCTATTCGTGACGCTAGGGTTTCTGCTGGTTACTGCCGTATTGAGATGGACAGTGCAGACTCTGACGCAGAAAGTCGTTAATGACGGAGGGGATTAAAATTGACTATTTGTTAATATCGTTCCAGTAATTACAATAAAAAATTAA
Source organism: Vesta saturnalis (assembly GCA_036346205.1). NCBI lineage: Eukaryota > Metazoa > Arthropoda > Insecta > Coleoptera > Lampyridae > Vesta > Vesta saturnalis. Next base: position 811,537 of record JARFJB010001564.1, read on the forward strand.
TTAAGAAATAATAATTTATGTTTGCTGGGTAAAGGATTTTAGTTATTTACAACATGATCCAAGTTAAGTATCAGCAAAACACCTTTAAGCTACGTTAGTGTTATTATATGTAACATATATGTCCTACATACAGAAAGTTCCTCATGCTTTTGAGTATTTAGATAAATATTCCCATAAAAATTGACTTACGTTACAGTTACATTTTTAGCATAAATAATTTCTAAATTACAAATAGAATCATCTTGATTCTTTTTTAATGGATTCAGAGATCGTGTGATACGTCACTTTAAATCCTTTTTCAATAACTAAATCGATGAATTTAGAAGGTATTTTGCTGTCATTGTCAATTAGTTCTAAAGTTTCATTTTTTTGCATAAATAATTTCTAAATTACCACTAAAATCATTTTGATTCTATTTTACTGGATGCAGAGATCGTGTGATACATTACCCTAAATCCTTTTTCATTAATTAAATCAATAAATTTTAGAAGGTATTTTGCTGTGATTGTCAATTAGTTATTATCAAAAGAATACATCTAGAGGTGTGACGTCTAGCGATCGAGCTGTATTTTGATAACTCCAAAGCCTGCAGGTTTGAGAGTTGATTGCTTGTTTAGAACAAAATGGACTAACTCCAAATGCAAATTTGCAACAAACAAGGACGTTCGATAGGGTTTTTTTGCCCATATATACAAAATTAAATAATACTGATACAAAAGAAATAACTAATAGTTCTACTGAAGTTTATGATGTCCTCTAAGTGTTATTACAATTCAGATTATTCAAACGATTATGTATTAAACAGATACTCAAACTTGTATACAATAGCTTGTAAGCTTCCAAATGTGATATTTGAATTTTCTACTGTAGTTCATTAGTGTTCTTTTATGAATGTGCTATGACTTTGTTTTTTCAACGTATCTTTATTCAACTTTAGATTTTAATTAAAAAACACACGTACTATTTCTAAATATAGTTTAAAATAATACAATTTATTCGAAACTTTTTATTTTATTTTATTGAAACAAACATGCATGAAATGAAGTTACATAAAAGTCAAGGATCACGTGAGCTGACGTCATGACCAATAGCTGCACGTTCTTGAACGCATGTTTAAATTTGAATGTTGTATTTCTCTCTAGCGTGTACTAGAGTTTTGCGATTTTTTTAAAATAATACTGTTTTAATCAAATGTTTCCATTTATTTTTTAGTGTTTTTTGGTTAATTTCCCTATTATTAGTGATATAAGTAATAATTCTATCAAGGTAGCTACTGTCAGATAAACACAAAACGTTTAATAGTGTAAAGGCAGTTTTCTTAAAATATGAAAAACTTCTATTGAAGAAAGAGTTGACATGGTGTTATGTATTGGAGAGCGTCTCAATAATTGCTCACTAGCAGCCAGTGTTTGTTCTGAAAAGTTTTCTGACCGTGAGCATCGTGCCTTTGATAGACTTTTTGCAAGATTTCGTAAAGAGGTTTCATATACAAAACGAGAAATTTTAAAACCTGTTACACTGAATGAGGCAAACGTGTTTTTAGTAGTGCAACCTGTAATAGAGAATCCAAATACTAGCATAAGAAAGATTTCAGAAGAAACAGATGTAAATCGCAGAGGTGTAAGATGATCCTTGCAAAGCATAGTTTTTATCCTCGTCACTTTGAAATGCACAGTACACATTTTCAAAACGGATTAAATTTTTCTTTGTGGTGTCTGAAAAAGGTAAGAGAGGAAGAAATTTTTCTTTGATCTTGTTTACGGAAAATTCAACTTTTCGCAGACACTGTATTTGGAAGAATGATCGAAAAGTACGTAATTATCTACATTTTTATTTATTCTTAAAGTTCAAAACAGAGATTTTTGCAATCTTTTACTGTGCATTTTAGATGATTCTTAAGATGCTACCTGGACGGACGATTTCTTAGTAAAAAATAGAAAAGGAAGGTCCAAACAATTGGAAGAAGCAAACATAATATTTAGAAATCTTGAAAATATTACAGTTATCTGTTTATTTAAATAAATTAAAATTTAAAAAATAACCTAACAAAAAAAAATTATCCTATAAACGGCTACATTTGGGTATAGGAAACATTTAACGATGTTGATTTAAAGTGTAAAAGCAAAATTTAAAAATGCATTAAAATACATGTTCATTTAAACTAACAAATTGTATTCGTTTAACAATATCTAATTCTCAAACATATATTATATATATATATATATATATATATATATATATATATATATATATATATATATATATATATATATATATATATATATATATATATATATATAGACAACGTGTCCAAGATAAGGATGAATAGCATGGGGATCTCGAAAACGGTAAGAGATACGAAGGCGGTTAAATTAGAAAAAAGTTGTAGAATTTAGAGCATGTTCCAAAAGTTCATTATTGTTTATCGTTTTCAAGATTTAAAACAATATGCGATTTTTGGGTTTTTCTTTTTCCGCAATTCCTTCCTTTATTTTAAAAGATTTTTAAAAAAACCAAAGGTACTTATTCTTCATATTCATATTCTTCTTTTCAATGCTATTATATGGCGTTTTCAAATTTTTTATTCGACGTTTCGTCTCCGAGAAACCATCACCAAGTTTATTTTTTTGTATAGCCACAACCAACGAAACACCCTGTATTCGATTTTTATTACGTTTGCAACATAATAATAATAATTAACTGTAATATTAAAGTTAACTTTTAAAGTACATACAGTAAAAGATTAACTTGAAGGGGTTCAAGTCCTACTCGAGTTAACTTGGTTTTAGTTATAAGATCTTATGAACAGGTGCTTTGAATACTATATTATTATACACTGCTGTAGATATTCCAATGTGGTTCAAGCAACACCAGATGGAACTGATTCACAAATTCTTCAAGATACTACCTTGATATCTTTCGTCAATTAAAACACCTAAACACCTATTTTAGGGCAATGCAAAAGGCTTCCCGAAGGAGATGTGGATTATCCGCACTTCATAAACGCATTCCTTGTGAATTAGCGTAGCCATTTAGTAAAAGCACGAATCATAATAAAAAAAGTTAAATCCAAAACATCTCTATTTAAATCCTGCAAAAACCAGTTAGAGTATAAAAGGACGAAAAGTACCATAACTCAAATTCAGTTCTGGGGCCAGCCTTCGGATTGATGTGGATGGTTGGTTTAGCATTCGATTCTGGAGATTTGCAACTTGTTCCGTAGTTCTCACGCGTGGTCAACCAGTTCTTGCTGCCTGCTATACTACCAGTTTCCCTGAAAGTAGCTGATATTTCAATTCTCCAATTGCTTTCTTTTTCGTAAATATGTTTCTATTATAAATATTTTATATTTTGGTAACATTTATTAAAATAAATTACTCAGAAATTGTCGACAAAAAATTATTTCATAATAATAAAAAATGTCAAATGACCGCACATAATTTACTGGAGTTGTAATGCACATCACTTCAAAATTCAAATAGTATCTTTGAAGAGGTTACTCATTCCTCATTATCTCTCTCTCTCTCTCTCTCTCTCTCTCTCTCTCTATATATATATATATATATATATATATATATATATATATATATATATATATATATATATATATATATATATATATCACGACTATTTCCTCGGTTTCTTATGACTGAACGGTATGAGATACATGTTTCCCGACCGATGAAACAGGGTCATTCGTGCCCGTAATCCGATTACCCAACCCTTAAATTCCTCCAAAATGGATATCCAAGCAGGGGCCGTTAATGCCAGGAGCGTTCGTCGGAAACGCTCCTTACTTAAACACTTTCTACACGAACACAATATATACATCCCTTCCGTCACGGAAACAAAACTCACAAACAGATGCACACTTAACTTCAACTCATATAACACCTTCCTAAACAACAGCCAACACGGAACCGCCCTCTTAATTAAAAATTACTTCCCATCCACTCCTTTTCAGCTTCCTTCACACTGCAGCATCTCGAATGCGTTGCTGTGACGGTGTACCTCCCGCCCCTATAGTATTCATTTCTTTTAGGTGCCTCAATAGTAGATCATATCATAGTTTCCGAACACATAGTACACTATTTCGATCGTGAGTGTTTCCTAGGCACCACGATCACATCAGATCACATACCTTCCAACGCCCAATCTTCTAACGACCCAAGATCTCGAGAGAGCCATTAGAGACCTAATTTCCGTAATTACGGAAGCGATCGATATCTCTGTCCCACTTAAAAACATCGACATTTCCCGCAAACCGCTCCCACGGCACATCGTGAACTGGATCAAAGAAAAAAGATGAATTTATCGTCAATTCTTGCGATCTAGGCATCCGTCTCTCAAGACCGAATACAATCGCTTTATCGCCTTAATCAGGCGAGAGAAGCAAACAAACACGCCGAAGACTACTAGACCAAACCTCTCAGTAAGGTTATAGAAATAGAAAACTTTTCTGGCAACAGTTCAATAGAATGATCAGTAGGAAAGTAAATCCTAATTCCAACCTAACCGAACTTCAAAACAACCTCATCTCCTCCGGCCAAAGAAAGTCCGATTTCTTTGGTCAGCACCTCCAGTCCACTGTCCGATCCCCAGATGATCCCCAATTAGATAACCAGTTTAAAGCACTCCTGGAGAGCCGCCTTGAATAATTCCGTACCCTTAACCTTCCCGAAATCCAACTCGATAACGAGAATCCTTTCTATGCCCCCATCACGCCCGACCAGGTCAACTCATATTTCAAAAAAGGGAGAAATTCATCCCCAGGTCACAACGGCCTAAATCGAACAATCCTCCGGCACCTACTCGACCCAGCCCTCCGCCTACTCTCAGACATTTACAATAAATGCCTAACCCTATCTCACTTCCCGACGGACTGGAAATCGGCCTCCACCGTCACAATACCCAAACCCACTCTGACCTAACCACACCCTCCTGCTATAGAGCCATTTCCCTTCTGAGTTGTCTCGGAAAGTGCTTTGAGCAGATTCTAGCCAGAGGACTGAGGGACCACCTATAATCCAATGACTTTTCCAATAGACAATTCGGCTTGCGTCCCAACCAAACGTGTCACGATACCTTGTTGAAGCTGGTTACGGAAACCACCAGAGCATTCTATTACAAGCAATTCAATCTGGCTGTGTTTCTGGACATTAAGCAAGCATTTAACAGGGTCTGTCATGTCGGTCTCCTACACAATATCCGAAACCTCAACATACCCGACGCCTTCTCCAAACTCCTTCTCTCGTACCTGACCAATCGGTTAGTTCGAGTCAAAGTAGGGAACACCTCCGATCCTATTCTACTTACAGCAGGCGTACCGCAAGGTTTTGCCTTAGCTCCGATCCTTTACACTGTCCTTGCATCCGACATTCCCGAAGTTACACAACCCGGAGTAGTCATTGCGCAGTTTGCGGACGACACTGCCTTCTGGACGATTAATCGGCACAGCTAAACGACCTCCCGCCTCATATCCAAAGCCCTCCGGAACCTTTCCAACTTTTCATTTTCTATCAAAAACTATGCGTAATGCATATGTCTGAAATTAACGCGTAAAAAGTTAGATTTTCTATGGAAACTTCTTTTGTTTACATTCTAGTAGGTAATGGTTTTAAAAGTAAGATATTGTTTGATTCATAGAGTTGGCGGCTGTCAAATACTGTCGAAATATAATATAAATATAATCTCATTATATTTAGATTCAGATCAGTGCTACATACATGAACACAAAATTTACATCGATTGGGGCTTGTATATCGATAGCGCGGTACTTTAGCAAAGTACAGATCAGGTTCAAATCCTACTCGAGGTAAACTTTTTATTTATGTATTTAATAAAATTAATAATAATTTTTAGTCACGAAAGTATCATCCTTAACACATACAACTTTATGAGAATTTATCTGAACGTGACTTTCAACCGAGCTTGGATTTCTGTGTATGGACCCCTGAAAAAGTTGGGAAAGGCGATGATTTCTTTAAATATGTTCTATTTACCGACGAATCAACTTTCCACAAGAACAATTTGGTAAACTGACATAACTTTCATTACCATGATACTCAAAACCGTTACCTGTATCGCACTGTTGACCGCCAAAATCGGTGAAACCTCAATGTATTTGGGGGAATTGTAGGAGACCATGTGGTTGGTCCATATTTTTTTGATAGAAACTTGAACGGCGTAAAATTTTGAAGGTTTTTAGAACAAGTATTTTCTAGGCTTATAGATGAAGTCTCTTTAGATACTAGAGACAAAACGTGTTTACAGCTAGATGGTGCCCCTCCACATTTTAGTCGGAATGTAAGGAATTATTTGGATAGGCAATTCCCCAACAAATGGATTGGAAGGGGAGGCCCACATGAATCTCCACCTAGATCTCCTGAATTAACCAGCATGGATTTCTTTTTTTTTTTTGGGTTACATTAAGAACTTACTTTATAACACTAAACCTACTACTGCTGATGACATGAAGATTAGAATAAAGGATGCGTTTGCTACTGTAACACCAGATATCCTGAGAAACGTTAGATATTTTGAAAAACGAGTGCGATTATTCATAGAATAAAATAGTCGTCGTATTGAACATTTATTGCAGTATTTTTTTATTTTTATTTTCATAAACGTTTACGTTTTGATTTTAATTTTATTTTTAATTACGTTTTGATCCCATACTTATTTATTACTTACAATTCAAAAATCATTACCCATTAGAATGTAAACAAAAAAAAAATTCCATAGACATTTTAGAGAAAAATCTTGATTTAACCGTTAATTTTAGACATATGCATTACTCATAGTTTTTGATGCAAAATGAAAAGTTATTTCACATAAATAAAAATTATACAGGATGGATCATTTAAGTTATGTGGGTTTTTGATGTTTATAAAATAAGAATCCTTTTCCTAAACATCCTGTACTAAATATCGAAATCCTACACAGTGCAAATGGAAGCCTTAAAGGTCAGAATAAATCGATACGTTACCCAAAGTAAGAGGTTTCCGTGTTTTAGTTCTTGTTTAAATTGAATATTTTCCTTAAAATCACAATTCTCTCAAAATTGGTAAGCGATAGGTACCTATAGGGAACGTTGAATGAAAATGACATAAAATACGGGGCGTTGTATTTAAAAAAAATATAACTGATATATTACAATTTTCTGGACCATCCTGAAAATAATTTAAAAAAACAGTCCTTATCAATTTATATATGTCACCAATAAATGAAGCTGATATCTCGTACCGTTTAGGCACAAGAGGCCGAGGGAATAGTGGGTCACCCTGCTTATATATATATATATATATATATATATATATATATATATATATATATATATATATATATGTGTGTATATATACTCCTTGCTTCTCCAATTCTTTGGAAAACCTTTGTTCTGTGCGCCACTAAAGTACAGAAGGTCGACTTATATTAGTGCAAAGACAGTCACGCGACCGTTTCGAGATGGTCCACGCACCACACGAGCTCAGGTTTAAATTGTGTTACGCGTGTGTTTCTTTAAAAAATACAAATCAGGGTGAGAAATAACAAAGGAATATGTTGTAACATTTTCTCTATCCGTAAGTGTGCACAAAACTACACGCACCTCATGGCTTAAGTTTAAACGTTCTTATTCGTTTTTTTTTTACAAAACGCATTAGTAGATAGTGAAGGTGTGCACTGTGGAAGAAATCCTCTTTCGCTTTTGTAAAAGCGGCGTAATAGGAAAACGCTGATGATCTGACCTAATTGGTTTGATTTTATGGCGAAGATATGTAAATTTTTATGTTGATCTCTCTAGATTAATGTATAGCAAATTTAACGCAAAGCCACACACTTATGGAAATTTTATTTTTAACTTGTTCGTATATACTCGTATACTACATTTAGAATTTATAAAGATAGAGTAAGAAATTCTTTACTGTGAAAAACAGTACACAGGGTGAGTCTACATTGCACGGCAATCTCTCGGGAACTGATTCTGTAACTAAAAATAAGAAAAAATATACATAGGTCCGAAATTGCTTCGTTAGCGAGTTACGGCCTGCGAAATATTTCACCATGTTTCCTGGGCAAAGATGGATATTAAGTCATTCTGAATTTCCGGGAAGGTAAATTAAGAGGTAAATTTAGTGGTTCCCCATGGTTTTTTAGCTGAGAAATTAAAAAAATTGGTCCCAGAACTGTATCGCTTTTAGTTTTTAAGAAAACTGCGTGAAAAAAATAAAAAAGTAGGGTTAGAAAATACACTTTTTCTAGTCTAGCATGAAATAACATCGTTAAATTGCTAATAAATATATGAAACGTTTTAATGAAAATTATAGAGAATTTTATTCTGAAAAAGGTAATATAAATAACGCCAAAGAAAATTAAACTCATTCGAGAAGTTTAACTTAAATTACAAACACAACCATTGAACAACTGCTTTGAAGAATTGTTTGTGGCTTCATTTAAAAATTTCTTTTTTTAGTAATTCGTGTTAAATTTCTCGAATGAGCTTAGTTTTCATTGGCGTTATTTATATAATTTTTTTCAGAATAAAATTCTCTACAATTTTCAAGAAATCGTGTAAAACCTTCAAAAACTAGATATACATTTTTTTCACATAAACGGTGACTGCGTTTCGCGCTTGAGAAAATAATATACAGGGTTTCCGAAAAGTATGGAATATTCTATATATTATGGTAAATATTTATTTTATCAAAAAATGTCTGAAATAAAAGTTGCCTAGTATTTAGTTCTTTATTATAGGAAGATATTTAGTTAGTGGTTTCTTAAACTGCATTTTTTTTAAATGACAAGGTGCCCTATATTGTACTCGTTTGATAGAGATGCTCTTTTTCTTTTCAATGATAAAATATTTTAGTACCAGTTTTTGAGAAAAAAGCTAAAAAGTGATGGTAGAGTGATGTTGTTAAGTTCGTTACACAATCTACAATGTTAACATAATAACTGAGCTAATCTGAAATAACTCTGACAAGTTTATTTTAAGTTAATATTAATCAACCACAAAAAAAAAAGAAACTACAATGAATGTTCAAATGCAGCACAGTTCACAGTTCTACGTCGAAATTCATCAATCGCATTATAATTGGCTTCATTTGAGATGGCCCTCATATCTGTACAAGGCTCTCAATGTCTCCCGGCCTATTTACGTAAACCTTACTTTTAAAGTCGCCCCAAAGGAGGAAATCCAGCGGACTTAAATATGGTGACCCAGCTTCCCATCCTACTTGACCTCTTCTGCCTATCCAACGATTCGGAAAGATATCCGAAAATGTGGAGGATCTCCGTCTCGCTCGAACCATATTCTGTCGTGGCACACATCCGGATCGTCTTCATTTGGGTATAAAACAGCTAATGTAGGAACTACCTCAAATCGTCGAAAATTTGGATGAACGTCGGCCGTTAAATTACCCTAAAAAATAAAGTCCTAACATCTGATTTCCCATCATTCCTGCCCACACATTCACTTACTCCTAGTACTGGGTGTGTCATTCTAAATACTAGTTAGGATTGGTTGAAGACCAGTATCGTGTGTTTTGTTTATTAACTGTGCCCTTTAAGCAAAACGTTGCCTCGTCAATAAACAGAATGTTTTTGTGAAAATTTGCATTGCCTTCAAGTTGGTGGGTTATTTGTTCATATAATTCCAATCTGCAATCCAAGTCGTCTGGAAATAATTCCTGAACTACACACTCTACTCTACTTTTCCTTTTTTATGACGCTGTGTGCAGTAGATTTGATTGTATTGCAATCTCAGGTAATTTGTCTAAAGGAAACATGTGGATTGTCCTCGACCGCCAACATCACATTTCCACTTTCTTCATTATTTAACATTAGCACCGCCGGCTATTGTATGTACCTAAAAATGCCGTAGCGGGTCATTTTGAGCTCTGGACAAGAAATGTAGTTTTGAGATGTATTCTTTATATATTTTACACTTACTTGAGAAAGAAACATAAAAAAACACAATTTAGGTAAATATTCATTTTAATTAAATAAAAACAAATTGATTCTAATACATTTAGAATTCGGTACAGTTTTACATGCTGTGTTACGCTCTACAGTTCAAACAAATAACGGTCTTTGTTACACTTCCACATTTTCCACAAACATATTTGTTATACATTGAACAAACGGCAGCAATTTTATTTTTGTCACATTTTTTAATTTGGCAATGATGACCTTTTTTTAAGTTTCGTTGTATCAGATGTGCTGGTACTTGCACCAGAATCGAAATACTCTTTTCTTAGTTTCTCAGCTAGAGTGAAAATAAAGTCCTTTTTATTTTACTGCCGACTTCCTTATAAACTATCCAGGCGTTGATTGTGGCAAGATCTAAAACATTGTAAAATACATGAACTGGCCATCTACGTGAACCAGCTTTCGTAGAATATTTTCTAGCCATTTGGTCCAACACATCTACCCCAAACATTGTTTTATTGTAATAAAACACTGTCTCAGGTTTTTCCACAGTTGGATGTAGCGTACTTAGTAATATGACATTTTTATTAACTTTACCCTGATAAATTGACAAGGTACTTTTATCATTCTTCATTACTGTGGTAGAATATAACTCTGCCTTTTTATTCTTGATACAAATTGGTAATTCCCTTCTTACACGGTTCATTGTTCCTACTATTGTTGTGTTTTTTTTTTTGCTAACTTTTGGCTGGTAAAAAAGTTGTCGGTAGTAACATTTCTACTCATATTTAGGAAAGGTTCAAGTAATTATAAAACAATATATTGTGGAAGGGGTTGGTTGTTAGGACGCATATCATCTTTTCCTAAATAAGGAAAGCCATTTAGGAGATATTTAGAATTCGTATCAACAGCTAGCCCAAATTTTACACCAAGTTTCTCAGGCTTATTCGCCATATATTGTGTAAATCTGCATCTAGCTTTAGTAGGAAACAGTTGTTCGTCTACTGTAATGTTTGCTCCTGGAACATAGCCTGCTCTACAGTTACTAATAAATTTATCCCATCTTTGGACACCAAATCAAACTTATCACTAACTAGACGTTCTGTTCGTGTTGATCGAATATCAAATCTCAAAAATCTCATGATTTTACGAAATCGATTGCGTGACATGGTCTCATGAAAAATTGCGATCCCCAACTAACAGACCATAAACTGTCGTAAGCACCACGAACTATCAATATTGCAAGAAAAGCGTCAAGTTCTTGAGGAGACAATGACCAGTTTGTATCATCTCCTAGTTGTCGTTTAGCTTCAATTTCAGTACATTTCTGAATGTGTATTAGCGTTGTGTTATCTATAAACAATCGAAATGCACTTAGCACATTTAACGCGTTTCTTTTTGCGTAAGGAGTTGGTCCAGGAGTATTTTGCATAACGTTTCTTTGAACTATACAGTCAACATGAGGTCCACTTGATTCCACAACTTCCCATATATCATTGGATTTGGATGATTGTTTACTCCCCACAGGTAAATGCATGTAATTTTTTCGTTTTGGATGGTGTTCAATGTCATCACTAATTTCATTAGATGTACAAAGAAGTGACATTATTTACGCTGACATCAGATGCTTCATTTGTTCACTACTTTTGTCATCAACAGGAACAGCTTCATCACTTTCACCATGTTCGGAGTGGTTATTTGCTTTTTCGGATTCGCATTCAGATAAGTTTCCCAACTCTGCAAGATAATGTAAAGCCTGTTGTGTAAAATCTCGAGACGACCACATTTTTTTTACTACGAAATTAACCCCGTAATAAGTACAGAAGTATCTCACAAGAACGCTCACTTGCAACTACTTTGAAATCTCAAAGTACTTCAATATATAGATCTCTATATAAACTTGCATTTTTCATATCTCGTGCGCGTAGGTAAAAATAGCGAAAATTATTCATAATTTCGGACACGACTAAACAAGTTCTGACTTGCAGTAAACTCATAAAAATTACCTCAATAATAGTAAAATACATTGTTTTATCTCAATGTTGTAATTATTATTGTTATAAACCTCGAAGCTGATTGTGAATATATGAACGGTCAAAATGACGGTTCCGGCAGTTATACAAATACTACAAAAAAACTCTAAAACGGCTTAATGTTCTTAATATATTTTTTTATATTCTAAAAGTACATCCAAATCTAAAAAAAAACTGTTAATCAAATTTCAAACTTCTGTCTGCGTCCTCCTTTTTCTCCATATCCCAGCATCATTAAAATTTCAGTACGTTGCCTTTCGAATAAACGACGAATTTCTGTGTACTTTAAAAACGTATGACACACACATGGATGTTAACCATTGAAAATAAGTAACTTTTTACTTCAAGTGCACGTACTACCTACAGTTCTAACGCACAATCAATTGTTTCAGCAATTAAAAGCAATCATAGGGGTCTATAGATAACAAATGAGTACAATATACGGGTACCTTGTCATTTAAAAAAATTGTGGTGATATTCGCTACTCCTTTGTTTTTTTTAAGAAAGAAACTAAATATCTCCCTGTAATCAAGAACTAAATACTAAACAACTTTTGTTTCAGGCATTTCTGGATAAAATGAATATTTACCGAGATTAAATTCCAGATGGTTTTGCGACTTTTTTTTAATCAACTTTTCCGAATACCAGCAATTATAAAATTAACTGGGATTCTGATAATAATAGTCATCACAATTCTTCTTTAAATGAGGTAACTGATTTTGATATTTTTCAAGCTTTTAATCCATTTAAAAAAAAGAAAAGTTCTGGTATAGATGATATTCCCACTTACTTTATTAAAAAATTAATTACGGAACTTGCATATCCGCTGAAATTAATAATTAATTTATCGATAAAATCAAATGTGTTTCCTGATACATGGAAGGAGGTAACAATCACATCAATTTATAAAAGCGGCAATGAATCAGAAATTTCAAATTATCGCACTGTAGTACTTTTGAATGAATTTGCTAAAGTTTACGAAAATGTCTTGTTCAATTTATGTTTGATAACACTAAAATCTTAATCTCACCTGATCAGCATGGGTACTATCCTAGCAGATCCAGTGTAAAAAATCCGATGTTTTTTTCTAATTTTGTGCACTTATGTCTGGATAAATCAGGAAGAGTTGATGTTTTATACACCGACTTTTCAAAAGCTTTTGATTCTCTCTAAACCATAATCTGTTGTTAAAGAAACTTTTGGCACTTGGTCTCAATTCAAACTTTGTAAAACTGATATGTTCGTACCTTCAGTCAAGAGTAGAGGTAGTAAAATTCCAGAACTTAATATCAAAACTATTCCTCATTCCCTCAGGAATCCCACAAAGTTCGAAATTAGGCCCACTTTTTTATTCCCTATTTGCAAATGATATGATGATAGGGCTTAAGTCTCAAAAATTGCTATATGCAGATGATACAAAAATATTCAGAGAAATTTGTACTTATTAAGACCAAATAATTTTACAGAACGATATCAAACAATTAGAGATCTGGTATAAAAACAATATACTCAATTTAAATATTAAAAAATGTAAGATCCTAGTGATAACTAGGAAGAAAATTGATTTACAATCTATTAGGTATTATATAGGTGATCATGAACTCTAGAATGTAAAATTCATGAAAGATTTGGGTGTAACATTTGACAAAAATTTCAATTTTAATGTTCATGTGAACAAGTTGTCAAATGAATGTTACAAACAAATGGGCTTTATGAAAAGAAATACTAATAGCTTTAAGCATGTAAAATCTATAGAAATACTTTATATGTCTCTGATTAGAAGTAAATTAGATTATTGTTCAATTATTTGGTCACCATTTTCTAATATTATAGAGCGAGTTCAAAACAGATTTTTAAGATACATTTATTACAAAAATCATAATATAAATTCAGCTACAGATCTATCAACGGATACTTTGAGATAAGAGTTTAATTTCATGAGTCTTGCTAAAAGAAGAAAATATTTGTTACTGCTTTTTTCTTACAACATTTTAAATAATAAAATAAATTGTATTAATTTGTTAAACGAATTTCATTTAAATGTTCCACGCAACTTATCACAAAGAAATTTTAAGCCGTTCTATATAGGTCATGTAAATACTAACCTGTACGTAAAATCACCTTCAATATCTGCTTCAAGGGAATTAAATAACATCTAAGCAAACATATTGAATGTTATGTACTTCACGACAACTTTGTTAAATTTAAGTCGTATTGTAAAAAATATTACAGACAATAGTTTTTATACTGCCAAACATCATACATAAATACTTCTAAGTTTAAGATTCAGACCAAATTAATATTATTGTAATTATTTTCCAGAACCGAATAACATTTAAGAAAACAATTATGGAAGTTGTTTTGGTCAAACCGTGACTTCATACTATGTATATTAAGTGAAAGTTATGTAAATTTATCTAGGAACATAAATAAATAAATATATAGAATATTCCATACTTTACGGACACTGTATAATCCTGATTCATGCCTTGCTGAATAAAACTTGATTATTTTAGAGAACATTCTTTCAATTAGTTTAACCAGGGCCCGCTCGAAGACCGGACAACCCGGACATTTGTCCGGGGCGGCAAATCTTAGGGGCGACATTTTTACTCTCAGAATGTGAGAAAATATTAAAATTAAAATATTAATAATAATAGCATGCCGCCTTTCATTTGTAAAAACATTTCTTATCACTGTTTTTACAAGAAAGTTAAAATACTTGTTTTTCATCTATATACAGTCAAAGCTGCTTATGGCGAACCCGCTTATAACGAACTTCCGGGTATAACGTACTAGTTTTAAAAGTCCCGTCACACGATCCATAATATCCCTTATAAATATTGTTTGTTATAATAAACCCGTAAACAACGTACTTTCGGACATAACGTTCGGAAAAATTGTTTCCGTCCGTTAAATTTTACACAAAAGTAAGCAAGTATTCTGCCAGTAAAATAAATAACAGGTACGTAGATTATTTGATGTGCAAAGATAAGGATTCTGTAATTCTTTCCTTAGAAATGTCTGCCTAAATACTTTCCTAATTGGTGTTTAAATCTTTAATCCTAAAGGGTAATTATGTATTTTAATAATACTGTACACGCTGACCTTGCAGGGTTTTTCCTAATCAACTTGTCAATCAAATAAATCAATTAACAGACTAGTTAAACAATAAGTGGCCTAATATCAAGGGTAATTTTAGTGATAATGACGACGAAACTGGGATATTTTTCTAAATTAAAGAACCCAGATAAAACACTAAAATTTAAAGGTGAAAAATGTGTAGGCGGCAAATTATCAAAAGAGCGGGTAACAGTTTTTGTGTGTGCTAATTGAACCGGGACAGAAAAACGAAAGCAAATCACTCAAGCCACGGTGTTTCAAAAATGTAAATCGAAAATTGTGTGGATAAACTGTTCTAGTCTACGAAATATAATAAACAATCGAAAATTACAGACTTTTTTAACAAAAACTAACTCATAAATGTGTAAATATTGTATAACATAGTGATTTATTAATGTATCGTAAAAATAAAATATGTATGTAACTTTTTTCTTTTATCGTTTATTACGAACTTCGGATATAACAAAGTCCCTTGTGGTTCGTTATAATCGGATTCTACTGTAGTTGTAAAGAAAATAGGTATAATTACGAAAAAATAATTAGTTACTCAATAATAATTATTAAATAAGGAACACGGGTGTTATTTGTATGCACTACCTAATATAACCGCGCATCGCATATATACCATATAAATCTGCAATCAGGGTGCCGCATGAACTTGTCTGAATTAGGAATAGACAAGAAATGACTTGTTTATTGTCTTCAATTATAAAAGGGCTGTCTTATTACAGCATAGCATTATTTTTGCTCATTCGTCGGTGGTGATAACAAGTGCAACTCTCAATTGTATATACTGTTCTGGTTCAATAATCAGTGTGATTTGTAATTTTTTAAGGTAAGTTAACCGTTAACTTAGCGAATCTACGAAATAAAAAACACGCTTTAATGATCAATCGAACTAAAAAACGAAAAATAATTCTTAATATAGGCAGAAAATATAAATAAACGAAAAAGATTAGTTTTATTGTGAAAAAAGCGTGGGGTGCTTTGTGCCATATTTTTCATTCATCGAGCACCCCACGCTTTTTTTACAATAATACTAATCTTTTTCGTTTATTTATATTTTCTTCCTATATTAAGAATTATTTTTCGTTTTTTAGTTCGATTGATCATTAAAGCGTGTTTTTTAGTTTTTTTAAACTATATTTATTTACATTGAGCTGTAGAATGGGTAGGATCGAAACAGTTATTACATTGCTTCAAATAATTGACTTGTTCTACTTGAAATATCTAATGCCTTGAATTAGTCACAATCAAAAATGAGATGGTTTTCCTTGCAAAAATAACATGACAGTTTATTTGGAGCTAAAATTGGAAAGGACTTACTTGGTCTGGAGGATATGCATTGGATCCCAAATGCGCCGTATCTTGTATCGTATGTACCGCCGACCGCCCGCATGCTTGTTCAAAGAAGTCGGTTACAAACAGACAGACAGGCAAACAAACATATAGGTGAAGCTAATATAAGCGTGTTAAAAACAAACTTTCATTTAAATTTCATAATCTTTTTCAAGGTAGGTATTTGAAGAGGCTCCTTCTCAGATGAAAATTAAACTTTGAAAACGATTTTTGAACAATACATATAAATTAATTAAAAAGTTAAAAGACTTGTTTTGATAATTTTAAAAGGACTGAAATTTGTTTATGTTTCGTTAAAAAATCGTCTTTGAAATTTAATTTCCATCTGTGAAGGAGCTTTTTCAAATACCTTAAAAAAGGTTATGAAATATACGGAATACCCTAAAGCTTGATTTTTTTTTAATAATTCCTGCCTTTTACTGACCAATAGACCCTGATTCTTTTTTTTATTATCAACTACCTTTTAAGTAAAGCTACGAATATTTTTACCTAGTTTTATAAATAAAATTTTCTTAAAAATAGCAAAAGTTTGTTGGGTATTTTATAAAATTAAAATAAAATATTTATTTAAACATTGAACATTCTAAAATAAATCTATGCATGATCTGACTAAATTGGACAAGAAAAATTGCCCTATTTTATACCATTTTAGATTTTGAAGCAAAATTGTGTAAAATGCAATACTTTTTCAAATTTGAAAGGTATCAGGTATGATAGGTTTGTTACTATTTTACTACTATTACACAATTTATAAATATAAAAAACATATAAAACTGCTTAATCGTTCCCCTAGATCTTAAATGAGCATAAAAAAGTGCAGTACTTGTCTAATTTAACTAAGTCTATTGTAAGACAATTTCCTTATAATTTGCATTGTTTTATTTCAGATATTTTGTGTATCTTCCAGAATGTCCGAGGGACGCAAAAAACTATCTGGTTGCGAATATAAAAAACGAAGGGTAGAAAAGGAAATGCAAAACAAAGATAAGCTTTACTAAATAATTTACAGAGTACGCCGGGCAGTACCAAAACAAATGACGACTCAAAATGTTCTACATCAAAGACAGCATTGAAAGGCACTGACAACAGTGACAACAGAGACTCCCTGAGAAAAATGAGGATCAACAAATGAACGATATACCTGAACTAATACTTGCAACTGACAGTGGCAGCCCTCCGTCGCCAAATGAGAGCACTATTGATACCAACGTGGCACCTACAGAAAGCGCTCAACAACTTTTAAGTACAGATCCATCACTCTGGCCAATGATACTACCAGACGCTAAAAGAATCTTTTTGGTAAGGCAAGGTCCACCTAAACCATTGTACAATTATAGATTTCCATACGATGAGACTGGTAGAAAATTTAGCCCTAAATATTATAAAAGAATTTTAAGTAATGGAGAGCAAATTTTAAGAGACTGACTAGTGTACTCTGTGTCAAAAAATTGCGTGTATTGCTTTTGCTGCAAAATTTTTGGCTATGTACTTAGTTCCCTTTCAAAGGAGAGGTTTAAAAGTTGGAAGCATCTGAATCAAACTCTAAAAGACCACGAAATTTCTAAAAATCATATTCAGTCCCAAAAATCTTTTCTAGAACTGAACCTAAGATTAAAGTGTTGTAAAACTATAGATGCGGATTCCCAAAGACTTGTTAACGCTGAAATAAACCATTGGCAAGAAGTGCTTTTAAGAATCGTAGCAATCACTAAAATGCTTGGTAAAGGTTGTCTGGCTTTCCAAGGTACAAGCGACAAGCTGTTTGAGCATAATAACGGTAACTTCTTAAAAATAGTTGAGCTACTATCTGAATTTGATCCCGTCATGGAAGAACACGTACGTAGAGTGCTTAAAAAAGAAGAAATGAAAGCTCACTATCTTGGGAAAAATATTCAAAACGAGATAATAGACCTGTTGCATCAAAGTGTGAAATCTTATATTATTAATGAAATAAAAAAAGCCGAATATTATTCGATAATTTTAGATTACACTCCTGATATTTCTAAATGACTCTTGTAATCAGGTATGTTTCAATCAATAAAACCTTCCAGTTGAAAGGTCTACAGGGAAGCAAATTTTTGAAATTATAATTGCAGAACTTAATAATTTGGGTTTAAATTTACAGGATATAAGAGGACAGGGATGACAACGGGTCTAATATGCGGGGCGATAAATCAGGAGTGCAATCTAGGATTAAGAACCTAAATCCGCGAGCTTTCTACGTTCCATGTCTCAATCTAGTACATAACGATATGGTAAAAGCATCTTCGGAATGCGCTAATTTCTTTAATATGATTCAAAAATATATGTATTTTTTTCAGCATCTACTTTTCGCTGGGCAATTCTTCTAAAACATATCCAGGGTTTGACTTTAAAACCATTAAGTGATACTAGATGGTAGAGTAGGAGAGGCTTTAAAGACTTTAAGATTTTATATCGGAGGCGTATACGACGCCTTGCTAAGCATTTTTGAGAATGAAGAAGTAGGTAAGATTGGAGACTTTTGGGACACACCACATTTCCAAGGCCCCACATTTCCAAGGTTGCCACAAAAACCGGTTTCCCACCGTACCAAGGTCAAAAAAGCGCAATGTGTGACCCAATTACATATCATTACCACAAACCCACGGTCACAAACCCCGATTTCCTGTTCCACTACTACAAGGCCATCACTGAGACATATCATTACCACAAAACCAGGGTCACAAACACCGCTTTCCTGTTCCACTATTACAAGGCCATCCGTGAGACCTATTCGTGTTCCACTATTACAAGGCCATCCGTGCGACAAAACCACGCTTTCCTGTTTCACAATTACAAGGCCATCCGACCACGCTTTCCTGTTCCACTATTACAAGGCCATACGTGCGACCTATTCATGTTCCACAATAACGTCCGTGTGACCTGGTTGCGCCCACTTGTATGTTTTTGCCCACTTGTATGTTTTTGCCCACTTGTATGTTTTTTGTATGAATTTTTGCTCACCCACAAAATAAAAGAAAACGATATGTTAATTTATTTAATTCATGTAGACAGACATGTACAAATTATATATATATATAGAAATGAAGACGTGTACAAATTATATATTTCACTTTTTACCAAAATAAAAGAAAACGATATGTATATATTTAATTCGCGTAGACAGACATGTACAAATTGTATATAGAATTAAAGAGATTTATATACATTTAAATCAGACATATAAATTATATTTAGAAACATTACGCAGATATATGATTTGCTATAGGAATAAAACATGTTGATGTAGTACATACGTTAGTAAGCTTATATCAAAACAGTTGTAATACTGAGGATTACAAAAGGTTAGGTTACACATGTTAGCAGCGATGAACATACTACTAGACTGACAGGAAATAATTAGTCTATACACTATAGTCAAGAGATACAAAAAAAGAGTCAATATAACATACTTAATCACATAATATATAAAATAGTAGTCATCGTACACATAAAAAAAAAACAGTTGTGTTGGGGGGCGCAACATGAGGCAGTATTCACCGTGTGACATGTGGTACCAAGCCGTTCAGCGCTCTCACAAACTAAAAAACACACACTAAAACACACTGAAATACACACTCAAACACACATACTGAAATACACACTGAAACACACTCACACTCACACACTCGTACATTATGCTTACCGACGACGGAATAGGTGCTCAGAAGGCCTTAGGGTTGCAAAGTTAGATTTGCAAACCCAAAGGAAGTGTTGGATCTCGAGCCAACTCCCCAGTCTCAGGGAGCCGTACTAAACGACGATTAATACTTGGAACACTCGAGATCATAATGTAAATGTGGTTTATGCAGCTGTATATATAGCAGGAAAATACCTTGAGACGCGCGAATCTGTTTTCTTATTGGATCGCAGGTCTCTGGCACTGACCTAGTTCAACTACGGGTATTAAAAGAAAAAAATATATAATACAAAGTAACAAACAACTTTTAGCGAATATGACCCGTATTGCGGGGATTTTAGTCTAGACATTTGACCTTTATATACATTGTAATAGTCAACTGTTGCAGTAGAATTAATAATTAATACGTATTAGTTGATTTTACTAGGAATTGCAAAACAATACCAATTTATTTAGCTAATTATACTGCAAATGTAATTAGGAAATAGTAAATTAAAAATTTTTTGATATTACTGAAAAGCATATGTAAATTACATGATATAGCAATTATTTTTTGTAGTAATCACACCAGTTCGTTTACTCTCTATCCGATTTGTAGTTGCAGATAGAGAGATGACCTCTCATTTTTATACATAAATTCGTATATAATATATCCCAGTTTTAAACGGTAAAGGATTTAGATATAAATTAACGATTTGTTTTTCTTATTGAATGATTTAAATCATTTTCAGTATGGTTAAAGTAATTCTGGCTGGAAAAAACCTGTTGGTTTATATGCAGACAAAATAACCTTTATAGACGTAGTAATAATCAGATGTAAATTGCATTCGTAAACAAGTTTTAAATACTTATTAGTTAGTTATAATAGGCATGATAATGAGAGATGCATTTAGTTATTAGATGAAACAGTAAAAAAAACATACGCATTTATTTTTCCTAAGTATAACCAGTGGTGAAAAGCGTATGTAAATTATGTATTAGTAATAAAGACCAGTTTGTTAACTGTATTCTTTTTTCTTTATAGGTAGAGCACGTATATAGAATATATAAATAAATCCGTTTTTTTTTTATATAAAAACTTGTAAAATGATGCTCTCAATTTTTTAATTTCCATTTAAACAAAGGATTTAGTCAAATAAGTTCAGTGTAATTCTTAAAACTATATATTCACGATGATACTGATAAAACCTGTAATTACATCGTTTATATATTTGTATAAAAAGGTTAACCCAGTTTTACTAGTTTTTTAATTGAAGGAATACAGAAAGTTATCTTATTTGTTTCAAAGGTAGATGCTGTCCTCTTAGAAAAATTGCAATGTATAATTAGTAGGTACATATTTTTACACAATGCAGAAAACAATTGTGTAATATTAAACAGCGTATGTAAATTACAAGATATATCAATTACTACATAAGTTCATTAGCTGCTATATCCGGTTTTTGCTATACTTGAAATCAGAGGTATAAAATACATTTCTTATTGAACGATTTTAAGTAATGGTAATTAATGAAGAAGTAATAAAAGGGACTGAAAATAAAATGAGGTAATTAAAAAGAAAATTAATTACATATCATCAGATGTAGTAACAGTTCTGATAAACTGGTTTTTCTATATATGTTAATCAGTTACTTATGTATGCAAGTGTATTTTTTATTGATTTTGCCAAGAAGCATGAAAATCATAAGTATATTTGTAATACATGTAATAAAGTAAACACGAGGTGGTAATACAGGCCTACAAAGCGACAATGACGCACCCAAATCTTGTTTTTTTCAACTAGCTGCTTTCAATAATCACGCGTTTATAAGAAAGTTCGATTAGGCAACCCAACATACACAAAATCATATACCGTTGCGTCTCTTCTTGTAGTACACAACTTTATAGATAAAACTTATCTAGAAGTAATTTTTCTTTAAAAAATATGTACACACCTTAAGAAACTCCCCCTCTCCGTCGCTGGAGTTCTGCCAGAAATTTAATCAGTTCTATTCCAAAATGAGAAGAAGCTTAAATAGAAATTTTTAAGCAAGTAGGTCTTTTCGTTCTGGAGTTAGTCGGTATGGAGGGCACTTGGACCAGACAGTTGCGTGCGCAACTGTCTTGCCCAAGTGCCCCCATGTGGGAGTTACATTATAGCATTAAACAGGAATCTGTACAGATAAAAAAAACAGTTCAAATACAGATCAAATACAGCTCAAACCAGCTTAAATACAGGTCAAACCAGCTCAAAACCAGCGCAAAACTAGCTCAAACCAGTTTAAATACAGTTCAAAACGGATTCCTGTTTAACCCCCCTTGCTAATATGTAACTCCCACATGGTAGGATTTGGCTTCAGGCAGTTGCGCACGCAACTGTCCGGTTTCATCGCTTCTGCCCCTCATTCCAATTCCCCCACTCACCCCAAAACTTCAAATTTAGTATTTAAGACGGAGCGGTTCCACTACAGTGTCAGTCCGTCTTTATGCGTCACCAAGTAAAGTTTTCAAGCGGTGTTACATCATGTCTTCAAAGAATAGTAAGTGTTAGTTTCGTATTGCATCTCTCCCGGCTACCCTTCCTATCCAACACCCTTATTCACATCAACCTACACTTCAGCATATAGTTATTATTCTTTCTTTGTTGCAGCAAAAATGTTCCAATGTGAATGCCTCAAGAAATTTTGTCGAAAGGATTCTTTACTGAGACATCAAAAAACAGCATGCTGGATGTCAGTATCTACTCCACCATCTGGCATGCAGGAGGTTTCGTTACAAAACCAAACCACAGGGAGCAATGTGGTGCAAGAAAGCACTTCCGACGATAACAAAGCAGTATATAGACATGTTACTGATTCCTTTGCGCAAGCAGGACCATCTGGGGTAAACTATGTGAAGGATAATGCGAAACCCGGACCATCAGGGTTGAGCAACTCAAAAGCGGAAGCCTGACCAACGCGATGAACCGGTACAACCGAAAAAAAGTGGTGAAAGTGTACACTGCACAGATTGTTCAATGGATGTACCTAGGTATGCATTCCAAGGACACCTCAGAAGCAATAGGCACAAAGCAAATGTATGTTTCCTTGTCGATACTGGGGTCGAAGTGATTCGAAATGCGTTTAAACAACGCATTGTGTCATACCGCCTGTCACCATGCAATACTCATACTGATGTGTCCACCTTTATGGCAGAGGTTAAAGGAACGTATTGAAGGTAGTACAAAATCAGTTGCAGAAACACTACTCATTAAAATGTAATGTTGAGCTGTTTGGTTTATACTTTTGAACAGTAGGAAAGCACAGAACTGAAATCCTTTCAGACTAAGTATGATATTCTCAGTGTAGGGACGGTGTTAGAAGAGTATTTCCAAAGAATAAGTAAAATATTGGATGCAAAGCAATCCGAATTTCAGCATAAAGATTCTGGTAAGTGTGAGTCATGGTGTAATCGATTAGTAACAACTGTTTTAGGGTGGTCCCTGGTGCAATTCGTATATTTAGAGGTGAACATGCTTAAATTTTCTCCCACCACTGGTTCATCCTATATGGCTGTCCCCGCCGAAATCGCACATAAACACGCCATAGTCAATGTAAAAAATAATGATAATTGCTGCTTTGCATGGGCTGTTGTATCGGCACTAGTGACACCAACGGGAGTACCACAACGCACATCTTCTTACCCTGAGTTCCAGACGTTATTCAACTGGACTGGTGTACAGTTCCTGTTAAGCTGACGAATATTTCAACGTTTGAGAGCAATAACAACATTTCCATTAATGTTTATGGGTTAGACGATACCTATCGTGATGGTCAACGTGTCACAGAGGTAGTGGGGCCTCTATACTACACCAAAGCCAAACAGGCAGTCCATGTTAATTTATTATTATTAGTCAGTAACCAAACAGATAATCAGCATTATGTATGGATAAAAAATTTTTCTCGTTTACTTAGCAACCAAATAACTCGGCGGAACGGAGCAATGTATTTTTGTGATGCATGCTTGTATTACTTTAGATCCGAGGAGCAATTAACCCGACACGTGTCACACGACTGTAACTTCGTATATACAAAATTACCGGGTGTGAAACAAAAAAAAGACATTACCGGGGAATTCTATGCGGAAAATATACTCGCTTTTCGGAACTATCAGAAACAAATGGTTCTACCATTCGTAATATATGCAGATTTTGAAGCGCTCTTAGTACCGGTAGATACGGCTGAACCAGATCCCGAAAAACCGTTCACGATAAAAACGTGTAAACACGAACCATACTCGTTTAGTTATTATATTAAGTGTAGTGTAAACGATGCGTGGTCTAAGTTAGAGCTGTATAGAGGGAGCAATGCAGGGGAGATATTTATAAGACGATTGGAAAGTGATGTAAAACGGAGATATAATGAACATTTCAAA
Source organism: Vesta saturnalis (assembly GCA_036346205.1). Classification (NCBI taxonomy): domain Eukaryota; kingdom Metazoa; phylum Arthropoda; class Insecta; order Coleoptera; family Lampyridae; genus Vesta; species Vesta saturnalis. The sequence continues at coordinate 836,032 of JARFJB010001564.1, forward strand.
GCTATTGTCCCAATGACACCATTAACGGATGAACAGCAGGTTACGTATGAATGCAGTGTATGTTGTTACATATGCGGTAAGCACTTTACGGACGATCCGACAAATCCGAAAGTACGAGATCACTGTCACGTTACTGGTAAGTATCGTGGTGCAGCACATTCGACGTGTAACTTAAACTATCAGGTACCTACATTTCTTCCCGTTTTTCTACATAATCTCAGTGGTTATGATGTTCACCTGTTCATTAAACAGTTAGCGAGTGAAACGGAAGAAATTATCGTACTTCCGGTTAACAGTGAAAAATATATAACGTTTGGTAAGCATATTTTTGTTGATGAATATGTAAACAGTCATGGTATCAGGGAAAAGAAATACATTAATTTACGGTTCGTCGATAGTTGTAGATTCATGGCTGCATCCTTAGATACTCTATCCCAGAATTTATCAGATGATCAATGTATGGAGGTACGGAAATATTTTAGTAATGATAGCGACTTCAACTTAGTGAGAAATAAAGGTAGTTTCCCTTATGCGTACGTAGACAGCTTTAGTAAGTTGAACGACGTCACGGTGCCATCATATGACAAATTCTACGATAAAATGCGCGATGCAAATATTTCCGATGACGAATACTGTCGCGTTCTACTGGTATGGGATCACTTTAAGTGTAATACACTAGGTGATTATGCTGATATTTATTTAAAATCAGATGTGTTGTTATTGGCTGACGTGTTTGAAAACTTTAGGAGATTATGTATGGGTGTGTATGGGTTAGAACCTGCACAGTATTTCACTTTGCCTGGATTGGCGTGGGATGCCATGTTGAAATGTACGAAAGTAGAGCTAGAATTATTGACGGATATGGATATGTATCACTTTTTTAAAAAAGGTATTCGGGGTGGAGTAAGTACTTGTATCAAGCGGAGAAGCATCGCTAATAACGAGTTTGTTCCAAACTATGATCCTAAACAACCGAAAGTGTTTTTACAATATTTAGATGCCACGAATTTATACGGGTGGAGTATGAAGCAATACCTGCCCCACGATGGGTTTATGTGGTTACCGCAAGAGGAAATAGATCACTTTGACGTATTAAAGATTGATGATGACGCCGATGTTGGATTTGTACTGGAGGTTGATATACATTATTCCCACCATCTGCATGACGAACACAACGATTATCCGTTTTGTCCTGAAATGATCTGCGCACCAAGACCAACTACGTTATACATTACCGCTATTTAAAACAATGTATAGAGCATGGCTTAATTGTTACTCGTATTCATAGGGTTTTACGCTTTCGTCAGAGTCCGTGGCTAATACCATACGTAGACCTTAATACCGCTCTCCGCAACACAGCACTGAACAAGTTCGAAAAGGATTTCTATAAAATTATGAATAATGGCGTGTTTGGTAAAACAATGGAAAATGTCGATAAACGTAGAGTTATTAAACTGTTAACACATTGGGAAAATAACGGTCGTCGGGTAGGTCTAGCACGGTACGTTGCAAAACCGCAATTTAAAAATTTTATTCAATTCACTGACAAATTGTTTGCGGCGGAATTGTCGAAACAGGTAGTTACGTATGACAAACCCGTTTATGTCGGATTCAGTATTTTAGATCTTTCCAAAATTATAATGTATAGGTTTTTTTATGATATCTTACGAGCTCATTATGGTAATAATGTCACGTTGCTCTATACTGACACGGATTCTTTGATTGTTGAGATAGTAACTGATGATATGTATGCATGGTATTCCTACGACTGCTTCCGTCGTTGGACGAATGAAAGATGAGTACGCAGGGAAAGCAATTCATTATTTTTATGGTGCTGGATCGAAGTCATACTGTCTGAAGCTTGCTGATAAGGAAGTTGTTAAGAAAGCGAAACGTGTTAAGAAAGTTGTTATTCAGAAAGTGTTGACGGAAGTAGACTACAAAGCGGTTGCGGAGGGGTCTGATAAAACAGTAATGTGTAAAATGCTTGTGTTTCGATCAACCTTACATGATATATATACCGAAATGTTAAACAAAATTGCCTTTAGGTCCCAGGATGACAAACGATATCGACTACGTGATACGTGTTTCACATTGGCGTGGGGGCATTGGCGAATACCGGAATTGGAGAATGCTGATCCGTTGAGCGAACTATTGCAGGTTGCTAAGCAAATGAATTTGTATTAACCGGAACAAGAATAGTTTGGGTACTGACACTTGCTAGTTTCTTTCCTATATTCTCTCCATAATGAAACTAATATTAATAATTTGTATTATTCCTTTAGTTGTTTAACATATATTAATATTATGTACTAATTCGTTATTAAAAGAATATATGCTATACAAATACTATGTTCCATAAATAAAAAATACGAGAATGATTATTTACTATTTTTTTTATTAAAAAATGTGTACAAGACTTATTGCATTATATATATATTATATAAATGATATACACTACTCAAAGCGCAGTGACATAATGATTTACAATGAAAGTAACAAACGGGTTGCATAGCAGGAAGAGGTGGACTTTCCTCAAGTTCAATAACAGGCTGGTTCACAAATTTTCTGATGTAATCTGCTTTCTCTCTGCCCTTGACATAGACAGAATCTGTTGGCTGAATCAATCTCTCGAGTATTCTTCGAAAGTGGTGTGGTGGTGTATACCCTTCTTCCCATTTAATACAGTGCTGGTTTTGCATTAACCAAGTAGCTTGACGACGACTCTCTGCATCCAATGTATGCCAGGGATAGGGTGATTTAAAAATAAAATGGGCAATTTGTTTCCCATTATAAATGGCGAGTTCTTTTGGTATAAAAGCTTTTGAAATTTTAAACCCTTGTACATCGATTATGACGGGCATTGTATTACAACTGTCGTACTGCTTTGGTTAATGCGTTGTATGTAACTAAACGATCGTGGAGTATAACACAGTATGCTGTCGTATTTGCAGCTATGTTTGCCGCTGTTTCAAACTCCACACGAAGAACTACTGCTTTAGAGTGTAATGCTTCTTTTTGATTTGAGCAATCTACGACAATCAACGGTGCAGCTGTGGTAAATTGCGTAGGGGTGAGTAATGGTTGCCCATCTCTTTGGTAATACGACATTTGGAATTTAGCAAACATTTCATATAACGTAGCAAAGCAATTGTTATCATAATTAACGTTGAGATTGTCATACGGATAACGATCCGTGTTCAGGAACACGCGAATATTATTTAGTGCACATTTATCGAATCTGCTCGTATCTTGCATAACATTATTCTCTCGCCCAGTTTGAAATCCTATAATAATATATCTAGGTGTTTGTATACTAGTAGATGTTTTGATTGCCCATGTATGCTTATCTGTTGCTGGAATGGCGGGATATATGTGGGTTTCCCAACTTCTAAATGCTACTGGCGTATTTACATTTTTATCAATGTATTTCGTTAACGCCAACTCCTCTGCTAATGCTGGAATGATGTGTGGAACTTTCCAATATATCTTATCTATGTTAACTTTTAATGCTTCTTCTACAGTTGAAATTAAGCCATCGGTATCAATGTTACTACGAATTAATACCAGTTCTTGTCTAATGTTCAAAATCACTTTATTGTAATCTTCGGCAAAGCCAAGTAGCATTCGCAAAGGTATACAAACATTAAAGTATCCTTGAGCATTTGTTAGTGTACTGTTTGCAGTAGGAAACCAACCTGCATTTTCATGCCGGGCGAGATCATTGGACGTCAATGATACCAATCCTTTCATTGTCGACGTTAATCCCACTTTCGTTACGGAATCTACCACTATTCCATTCATTTCATATCTAATTTCACTGAATAAAAATGCGATACCGTTATTAACGAACCTTGCGGTGTTAGAGACAGTACCATCCTGACGTAATAATCGTCCCTCTATGTACACATAGCTTTCGGATGGTAAAGTGCACATGTCTTCCTGAATGGGTATCCTGATTTCATCATTGTTTCCAAATCGGTAGTGTATGGCTGATGGGTGTGCAGTTCGGAATTAACGATAGCATTATCAACGACAACTTTTTCATTAACGTTTAATATACTCATTGTAGTACTGTAAAGCCGAGACTTTCCAATAATGCTTTGTTCTGCGGTGTCAATGCTTTGGGCGCTGAACGCTTACTGACTCTCACCTTTCCACACTTTGATCTTTTATAGTTTGATTTTCACTGGGTACATGCACATGTGTTATAGCGCGTCACCATATTTTCTTTAAATGTAGTCCTATCGTTATGACTTCCCCGTTAAAATTGACGAGATCTCCGTCTTGGTCTACTATTTTAAGTGTTATTGTCGAAATGGTAGATGTATTGATAGGTAGATAGATGACATGTTGAGGGGACTCTATTATTTTATACCCCGCTGGTACACTGGGAAAGAACTGATGAATTATGTGTGATGTTTCACCATTCTTAAAACTACCACTTATATTGCACTCGATAATTAATGAGTTAATTTTGATAATGTTAATAGGAGTATCGGAGGTATGCACTTTCCCAGCCTGGTAAACAGTTTTATTAAATCCCAGCATAGGTCCTATCGAATTTTCCACATTGAAATTAATGTCATGGGTTGCTTTCATACTTGCTTTCATAGTATTATTATTCGCTTGTAAATGCAGAACTGCTCTCGATCTTTTCACTAACTCATTAATATATTTATTCACATCCGCGATTTCGTATGATCCTGGTGGTATTGTAATTTTATCGTTTCCAAATACGAGTTGGTTATTCTTTGAAGTAACATTCTGTATAGTATTGAAAGATTCAAAACTAGTCAATCCCATTACGTATTCCGACTCATTCTCAAGAAAAATCGGTGGATTAAAGGTTGCTTGCAAGATACACTTTTTGCCGGTAAATGTAAATGTGTACGACATTACGATCACGTAACGACTACTGAAAATCAGTACGAGTAGTCATATAAAAAGTGTAAGACTAAATGGCCGCAGTTGTATGTATCAAAATCTTGAACCTTGGTAAAGTTATACTCAATTGTGTTTCTGCTACCATCACTTTTAAAATAGTGGAGTAATTCAAAGGGTGGTTTAATATGTCCTATGCTATCAAAATATGTAATATGCCTGTTACGCTTAATGTAAGCTGTCCAGTGTGTACCCTGGTTAGTTTGATCATCCAGATTCACAATACCACATTCATTCGCATGGATTCGTGTAGGTAAGTTATCTCGCATATATATCCCTCTAAAATAGGGAATCTGTAATTGCTCCACAAATTTTGATAGCTCAACATTACTTAAGGCGTGACGTGGTAGCTTCAGTGGGAGTTTTTTGAATACGGTTGTAAATATATACCTAACCCTCGTTTATATGGCTTTATGTATAAACCTTTTCCTAATGCAGCTGCTTCCATTGCTTGGTTGTGTCGTTTGGTTTCGTCTAACGTTTTTGTCGCAGCTTTTGCGTCAGTTACCGCTTTTGCGACTGCCGCAGCACCGCCACCTAGAGACCCTAGAGCTCCTAATGCTGCAAAGAGGGGAATAAGAGGTATGAATCCCCCACGTTTTGGTATTGGCAATATTCTGCTCTTGGGTGACATAATTTTTTTGTGCTTTAGAGCGCTCAAGGCTTGCTGTATTGTTGCTTTTAAAGATGATCGAAGTTTACCACCAACACGATGTCGGGCTAGAAGGACTGCTTTGTTAAACGAAATTGCTCTGCGAAAATGCTTCCTTCGTCGTGATTTATTTCCCATTCCTAATTTCTTTTGTCCTTTCCGTGATTTGCCACCCATTCCCATTGTCCGTTTTCCTTTCATTATGCCAGCTATGGTTAATGCAGCTGCCTTTTCTCCAAAGGTAGCGTCGGTAGAACGAAATCTATTCCAAGCTTTTTGTTGTAAGGTCTTATCTGCTATGTGTCGTTGTCCTAGATCGTTTGACTGGGAGTATGCAATATCGTGTTCTTTACACGCTTCGTCCAATGCGTTAATACCTTTGTCGCCACGAGCTAATCGTTTTTGTAAACGGGTGCCTGGCCCACAATATCGATATCCGGGTATATGCAACTCCACGGGTAATTTATTTATTAAAGTATTAATTAATCCTGAACCTTTTTTTTTCCTCTGACGCTGGGATGTATACTTCATACCACACTGACTGACACTGCACTACTAAACTACTTTCTGCACGTGGTGTGTATATATAGAAGCGTCATACAAGTCGTGGTTTAGTACCATAATGGGTGACATCCGTTTCATTCCGCAAGATACAGAATTACCTATCAAAATTATGACATTACTCCTAACAAGGAGCAGTACTGTAAACACCGCGGTTTACTAAAAGGGGGATGTAAACGAGGTATAATCGTCGGACCATCCGGCTGTGGAAAAACCAATGTTATGATTACCTTGTTAGAACATCCAAATGGCTTACGTTTTGAAAATTATATATATATATATATATATATATATATATATATATATATATATTATTGCAAATCTCTATACCAACCTAAATACCAGTACCTGCGGAGTTACTGGCACCCATAAAGGAAATTAGGTATTTCGAATACAGTGATAATAGTGATGTTATACCTCCTAGTGAGTCCCGTAAAAATTCAATAATGATTTTTGATGATGTAGCATGTCATAAACAAAATGAAATTAGAGATCATTTTGTTTTGGCAGACATCGAAATAATGATTGTTTCTATCTGTGTCAAACGTATTCTTCAATTCCAAAACAGCTTATACGTGATAATGCGAATTTACTTGTTCTTTTCAACAAGATCACACTAATCTCAAGCATGTGTACGATGATCACGTTAATGTTGATATGTCATTTGATAAATTTAAAGACTTGTGTTGCTGTTGCTGGCGTGATAAATTCGGATTTCTTGTGATTGATAAAGAAAGCGATGTTAATAACGGTCGTTACCGTAAGAGATTTGACTGTTTCATTGCAGTATAAATAATCTACTAGGACTGTTAACGTACAGTCGTAATGGAGGAGCGCTTAGTACAAGACATTTTGCGTGCTCGCAAGAGTGTGCAACAGAAATATGCGAGTTTGAAAGAAGATACTGCACTTACAGAACGTGCAATGGAGGCGCACTTTAAACCTATTACACAGCCATTAAAACAATTAATTACTAAAATGATGGTTCTCTCATCAAAGCTGAACCCCTTACGCCAGAAGTCGGAAAAAAGGAGTCCATTGCACATGAAAATGAAGTATTTTTACATTATACACCGAAATCCTCTAGAATACGTAAGGAGCCGCGTACTATTGTTCCTGACACCATTCCCACACCTCTACAAGAATCTGTAATTGCTGATGTCACACATGACGACGAGGTGGAAATTCCTACTTTACAACAATTGAAATCGGAACTATTAGCTGCTGGATCTCAACCCGCCTTTGAAGAGTATCTTAATCAATACCAAGGATTAGCGAAATTCTACGTCGAAGGTATCTTTAGAGATACCGAAGATGAATATGACTTAACGTACGGTGTGCATTTTATTCCTGAAGAAGAGAAATTTTTATAGGCGATGCTGAACTAGATTTTGTTGGAGAACATTTGCGAATCGCTCTTCCGATGGATCATCCCTAGACTATGAGGGAACACCGGGATTATATGAACTACTTTTTAAAAAGTTCCTACGGGATACAAAAGAGGATCTTCAGCAATACAATGACATTTTGCGTCGTACGCATGCTGCCCGACGTAATTATAACCCTGATGATCAAATCCGAGGAACTAATAGTAAGAAGTATCTTGAAATCATTAAACCATTACTTCAGCCTAGAAAACGTTCTGCCACGTCGTCTATTGCACCTCCAGCCACCAGATCTCGAACAACTTCTATATCCAAAAGAGGTGGTGGACTGCAGCTATTGCGATACAATAATAAACCTATTGAGTTTGTACCGTGGAATAATCCGAATAAGTTAGTCGATTGGTTACGGGAATTATTAGGATCAATATCGGCAGGAAATACTAGCAATCACAACGAAATAATATATATAATTGATGAACTACGTAACGCAAAAGTAATAAAGTAACAGAACTTGTTATAAACCTACCACTACAGTCATTTCCTTTCATTGTTACTACGACTATCACTACAGATAGTAGTATACGTCCACCAGTGATGCCAATAGATAAATTTGGCGGTCATCTTCATCATCAAATGACAGTGGATAAATTTGGGAAACATATTGTTGATCATAGCGATCTGTCTTATGAAACTTTCATTTCATTTTCTGGAATCGCTGCAAAGAAGACAATTAGTTTATCTACCGGCGTCGGTGATCAATGTACCTATCCCTGTAACGACGGTACTATAGTACATTGCAGGTGGAGTCATCCAACTCTTGAGCTTAACATAGATGGTACAACATTTGATCTGGCAAAGGATGTAATTGGTCAACATCTTAAGAGGAACGATGTAATTCGTGTAATCATGCCGAAGTTTGTACAGTTTTCAACTGCAGCGATATTCAACGTAGAGTTCGTAGTAAAATCCAAAGCACAAAAAAAATGAGTAAAGCCGATGTTGTCGAAGAACTGCACAAACCTGCAAGAAGAAATTTTCCGCGGCGTTGTGTTGTACTAAAAGGTTTAAATGATCTATTTCAAGCTGATTTAGTGGAAATGATACCATATGCTCGGATGAATAAAGGATTTCGATACATTTTAGTAATAATAAATGCATTCTCTAAATATGTCTGGGCTTTTCCCATCAAACGTAAGAATGGTAAACTGGTCGCGGATGTAATGGATACACTTTTGTCTGGTTTGAAAAGGACACCTACACATATACAAACTGATATGGGAACTGAGTTCTATAATGCTGAATTCAAAAAAGTAATGAAAAAATTTAATATCAATCATTACAGTAGTTATTCCACCTTGAAAAGTAGTATAGTGGAACGTGTAAATCGCACCCTTAAAGCAATAATGTGGAAAACCTTCAGCATGCAAGGATCCTATAAGTGGCTATCAATATTACCGCACATTGTCGCCGAGTATAATTCAAGAAAGCATAGAACAACTGGATACAAACCGGTAGATGTATCGGAAAAAATAGTGCATCTATTTCAAAACATTTAAAATGTCAAAAATTCTTGACCGTAAAACACCTAAATTTAGAGTGGGGAACATGTACGCATTAGCAAACATAGAAGCATATTCTCTAAGGGTACACACCTAATTGGAGTTACGAAGTCTTTCGAATATCAACAGTTAAACGTTCAAGCCCACTCACCTACACATTACGTGATAGTCGAGATGAAGAGATTCAAGGTCGGTTCTATGAGCCCGAACTACAAAGTGTTAAACATCCAGACATTCATCTAGTTGAACGTGTCATCCGACGTCAAGGGAATAAAGCTCTCGTTAAGTGGTTGGGTTTTGATACTTCTCACAACTCCTGGATTTCTACCAAAGACATTGTGTAATACGCTAATTAACCTTAATTATATATATTGTAATATTAATATGCAATAAACAGATCTTTTTTTTAAATTTTTTTTTATTGATACTATCCTATACATATACATCACTACATACTAGTAAAGCGTCTGACAAACACACACTCACGATGCTGTTTTTCGAGAATTGGTGAAATTATATTACCACAGTCATCTATTCTTTTTTTAAATCGTGCAGAATCTCTAGCTATTTGTTCCCATTCTCCTTTTCGCGCATGCCTGTAAGCCAACTCCCATACTACTATGTAGTGAACTACGTTTTTGGACTCATTAATGCACACCTTCTTCACTGGGTGAGTCGTCATCTGATGGCTCAAAATTCGGTAAATATCTTTCTATTTCATGTATAAATTGCTCCAATGATATTTCTTTAAGGTCTTCTATTAATCGCTTTATACAACAAATACACTCTATATCACCTACATGTGATGTTAAGTATTTTTCACAAAGGCGTATTCCTCCCCCATACTTATTAACTAGATTATTTAAATAGTCATCACTAAATCTACCCATTCCATACACTTTTTCATGATCAGCATCGAATTCTAATGATTGTAACTGGCATATTAGTCTTTGGACTGCACTAACACAATCTACAGCTTTAGGCCACGACTCCGCACTATAACACATCCACATATTAACTAACATCTAATACTATCCACTATTGACTACAAGCGCGTTACCCCCCTTTCAGTTGTAGGTTGGGCAAGATCCATATCCATATATAGTTTCTCCTTGGCAAATGCTTCCATTTCCAGAAGGCAGGCTATGTTGACCTCAAATACATCACGCACTGGACCTATAACTTGGTGAATGTTACATTCAGGAATTGTCGCTGTCGACTGTATTAGGTTTTTATAAAACTCTGGAAAGTTCACAGTATCTGCCAACTCCAATCGGTAATATATTATCTTCAAAAGCTTCCATAACTGTTCTATAGACTCCCATCCTAAATAGATATCAATTTCGTCACTATCACAGAGGCGTATAATTTTTTCTTGTTAATATTTTCGTACGAGACAGTCTTCGATCCCAGTTTGGTAGGTAGCCATGTTCCTTCAGGACTGTAGAAATAATTAGTAATCACCCCTTGATTATCCATAAGTATACGCCATTCCTGCTTGTCAAACACCACTCCACCGCTCTTCGTTCCACCTAGTTTTACGACTGGCTCAAATCCAAATTTGGGTGATAGACCGACACTAACAAACTTTGTTTTACTTTTATTTAAGAAATAATGCACATTATTAAGCAAAATATCGCAATATTTACTTGAACTTATAGCACCGAGAATCTTCGCCTTTTCTATGGCTTGACGTACGATGTTATCCATTATATACGATACTGACTTTACATACATTCCCTCTCTTTTATATATGACACTCTCCCCACTATGTACCCTCCTCAAGGCTACTTACGCGACCTTCACGATTATACCACACATTGCTTTAGCGGTCTTGTCGGTTACACCTTTTCAAGGTTTTCTTTTCGTTCCACTACTTCAAGGATTTCTAGGCATACTTATTCCCAAGGTTATTCCACTTTGCCACAGCAAGGTCACCACACCAGGTAACATATCCCCACTCAGTATTATTCGTATACTTAAAGGGAGGGGTTTTTACATATACCATAGTTACCGATCTTCACTGTCAGTTACTCCAGTGCAAGACGATTGGAAGACTCCTGCAGTGTACCAACCACAAACCCTATTTCAACTTAGTACCCGACGGACATGTCAATTAATTCCGAACTGGGTAAATTTTGAAAAGGAAGGAATACTACCGGCTTCCATAACCAAAGTGCTACGAAATAATTATGAACTGGTTCAGTGGAATTCAGCGTGGTATACCGAAATGAGCAAGGTAATACGCGAGCACTTTGCGGCAAGCCGTGTAACAGCATATGCCCACATTGTATCAATATATGTTCGATACCATCTGGTGGACTTCATGAATTTGTGTCATTGCTGTTTCGCCCGATTGAAACCAGGAGATTACCGCGTAGTGGACCATCATATGCATATGGAGCGCTGGACTGCGCGGTACCACCTGTCGTACGAATATTATTGGTGCTCGTCGTGGCGCCTCTCACACAGTTATACGATGTGTACGATGATGACTCATGTATACTGTGTGATGAGGTGCTACGCAGACGAGTAGTATTTTACTGTATCTATTTTATTTATTGTACATATTGTACATATTGTATATCTGTTGTATATATAGTTGTATATATGTTGTATATATTGTATAGAATACATTATTTACTGTCAGTATCATACTGTTTTCGCTGATGTTAACATGTGTGACCCAAACTTTTATTATCCTCAGTATTACAACTGTTTCGATAAACGCTTACTAACGTATCGAACATGGTCTGGAGTTCACTCACCCTCATCGCTTGCTGCAGCAGGATTCATTTCCACATCTTCAGACGATACGGTTGAATGTTTCATGTGTGGGTTAGAATAAACCGATGGCAGCCAGATGTCAATCCGTTACAGGAACATCTACGATGGGCACCACATTGCACGTATGCTCAGCTCCTCGCACCACGTCCGCGCAGATGTACTGAAACGGAAGTGGAGAGGACCTTCTGCACTTGTACTAAATCAAAATGTTTTATTCCTAAAGAAAATCATATATCTGAGTAATACATCAATTAAATATATTAACATATCGTTTTTCTTTTATTTTGTGGGTGAGCAAAATTCATACAAAAAAACAAGTGGGCAAAAACATACAAGTGGGCGCAACCAGGTCACACGGATGTTATTGTGGAACATGAATGCGTGGTCGGATGGCCTTGTAATAGTGGAACAGGAAAGCGTGGTCGGATGGCCTTGTAATTGTGAAACAGGAAAGCGTGGTTTTGTCGCACGGATGGCCTTGTAATAGTGGAACAGGAAAGCGGTGTTTGTGACCCTGGTTTTGTGGTAATGATATGTCTCAGAGATGGCCTTGTAGTAGTGGAACAGGAAATCGGGGTTTGTGACCGTGGGTTTGTGGTAATGATATGTAATTGGGTCACACATTGCGCTTTTTTGACCTTGGTACGGTGGGAAACCGGTTTTTGTGGCAACCTTGGAAATGTGGGGCCTTGGAAATGTGGTGTGTCCCAAAAGTCTCCAATCTTACCTACTTGAAGAAATTGATAATTTAATGAGGGACGAAGCCTCGGGTTTGTTAAGTTGTATTGAACAATTTAAATTTTTGTGTTCAATAGTTCTTTGGTATAAAATTTTAAACTGTATTAATCCAATAAGCAAATTGTTGCAGACAAAAGATTATGAGTTTTTTCAGGATCTTCGATCGGATAAATCTTTTAATGAAACTATTGTTGATGCGAGAGAACTGGCTGACGAAATTGACGTTGAAGCCAATTTTGAATCAACAATACCACGACACCGCGTAAGAAGATAAAAAAGGAATTTCTCATACGAAGCTCGAGATGAACCGATCGAGAATCCTTTTTTTTTTATTTTACAATTGACCAAGCACTAAATGCAATAGATACTAGATTTAAACAACTTAGTCACCATAGTAATTATTTTCAATTTTTATATAATATATGTGATTTAAAGGGCATGTCTAAAGAAAATATTTTAAAACATTGCAACGATCTAAAAAGTATTTTAACTCACGGTGATTCTGTTGATATTAATGGGGTAGAATTAGCAGAAGAAATTTGTGCAGTATCTGGGCTTATGGGCAAAAAAGAAAGCCCATGCAGTTCTAAAATTAATAACAATGTTAAATTGTGCCCCAAACACCTAAGTGTTTCCTTAAGAGTATTGCTGTGTATACCAATAATTGTTGCAAGTGGAGAAAGAAGTTTTTCCAAATTAAAATTGATTAAGAATTTTTTACGTTTAACCACAACGCAAAATCGTCTTAATGGGTTGGCCATTTTAGCGATTGAGCATGACATTGCTGATCAAGTTAACTTAAAAAATGTAATAAAAGCATTGCGGAAATCAAAGTTAGAAAGACAAATTTCTTTTAGGTTACTTTATTTTATAGTTATATTTTTATAGAATCTAAAATTTCTCTGCTTGGTTATGCAATATTTTTTGTACTTTCTTAATAGAATATAAGTATAGCAATAAAAATGCACCTTATATGTACCAGTACTTTTAAGTTTTGCCCTATTTAAATGTTTATTGTGTAATGTATTACATATATTTTTTTAAATAAATGATTTTAACATAATTTTTATTTTATTTAAACAAAACTGGCGGCAAATTGTCTGTTTGTCCGGGGTGACATGAAGGCTAGAGCGGGCCCTGGGCCAATTGTTACTGCAATTGGTTCTCTCCTACATGTAACATTGCAAAACATCTTACATTTTTATTACAACCACATATAGATAAAACACCCCGTTAGATTAAATATTTTGCCGAGTATCGAAAAAATGCATAGTTTCTAAATTGGAGAGGGTGATATAATAGTCAGTTTTACGTTGTTTCGCTTTTTACAAAAATCCCTCTAAAAGAAACTATTGAATACATTGATCACTTTTTACCAAAGAATACCATTCTTATTCAGCACTGTCTTACTACAATTTATTTTCAGTGAAATAGTAGATTTTATGAACAGAATGATGGTGTAGCAATGGATAGTCCCCCTAATCCTATATCTTATTGCTCATTTTTACATGAAAAAGTATTTGAAACATTTGCGTTACAAAATACACCGAGAAAACCTTCAGTTTGGCATAGATGTGTAGATGACACATTTGTTATTTGCAGACATGGAGAAGAGGCACTGCATGAGTTTTTGGTTTTTATGAATGGTATACATCCGAGAATTCATTTTACCATGGAAAAAGAAACTAATGGAAGTTTACGATTTCTTCACATATTAGTATCTAAAAATAATAATTCACTATCTTTTAAGGTTTACAGAAAGCGGACACACTCATATACCAGATAAATGACCAAACCACCATCCACGTCAAAAAATTGGTATAATTAAATCTTTAGTAGATCGAGCAGAACGAATTTGTGGCCCTGAACTTTTGAAGGATGAATATAAATGCTTAACAAAATCCTTATAAGATAATGGATATTCACTTACTGATACTAATAATATTATTACATATTCTAGATATAACTTTAAAGAAAAACCAGTTCTTAATGTTGGCACTGCTTTTCTTCTTTTTATAGCTAATGTTACAGATATAATTAAAAAAAATCCTAATTGAATATGGCATTAGGACTGTTTTAAACCTACAAGAAAAATTGAAGGACAGTTAATCACCTAAATATCTTCAAACCCATTATCATCTTCCGGAGTCTATTAGTTATCTTGTTTATGTGGAAAAGTATACATTGGAACCACAAAACGTAGGTTTGATACAAGACGTAAAGAACATATGAGATTTTGTAGATTAGGTCAACCAGGGAAGTCTGCGGTAGCTGACCATGCATTACATAATGTAAATTATGACATTCAATTTGAGAATACGGAAATATTGTCAAGACAAACTCATTATTATATTCGTTTACAACGTGAAGCTATTGAGATATATAAACACCCTAATCATTTTAATAGACAAGAAAAAAATCTCCGTTTAAATAGGTATTGGCATCGTACAACTAATAAAAGGCATAATGATAAGTCTTGATTTTGATTTTAATTTTGACTTTTGGTATGTCTGTTTTTTGAGGTGTTTTTTTCCTATACCTCGAAGTAAATACTTTAAAATTATATGTTAAATTACGACAGCATTATAATTTGACATAAGTAGTTGAAATTAAAGTTAAAATTAAAACTTGCACCTATTAACAATGCTATTTCTTTGTTAGATTTGACTAGACTATTTTCATTGATGTCATATTTATATATGTGAATGCTTCTATCAATTTCAAATTGATGTTTTTCACAACTTTACACATACATCATAATTTGATTAGATTTTGTTAAATTTGTTTTGTTTTTTTTTGTCGATCAGTAGCGTTCCACCGTTAGAGGGTGTGCTAATTTATCATCTTTAAGACTGTATAACAATATTTAATTTTTAATGATTTAGTTATTCTTAAATAAAATTGAATTCTATAGTTGGTTTATACGTTTCTCAAACTGTTATATTAATAGCAGGCTTATGTTTGTTTTAATTTTTCAGTTTTAACAAAATCGTTTCAACATTTTAACAACTTTAATAGATAATATTACAGCTGAGGAAGATAACTGTAAGTGTTATCGAAAAGTTTAGCTTGTATAACTTTAATACACAAATGCACCATTAAAAAAACCAAAAAAGGTAAGTATTTTATTATGTGTAATAATGGTGAGAGTTTACGTTTTTATATATCGAATTATCTGGATCTAGATCAATAACACAATAAACGAAATTAGGAGCTTTTCACATTTTCTAAAAGATGAAATGTCAACCTTCAATGTAAGAATTGTAAAAGGTGTTAGTTACAATAGGTTAGCTGTATTCAAATCAGTAATGTTCATACATAAGCCTCAAAAGATGTAGGTTGGAAGAGATTATTACTTTGTTCGCTATATGCGTGAAAGAAAGTTTAACCTGATTCACTGGATTAAAGATAAAATTTTCGTTATATATGTATTACATAAGAAAAAAAATAAAAATTTTAATATCCCAACTTTTAATTGAAGTTTGAGACATGCATTTACATTATTATCGTTATAATGTTAAGTACAAAAGCTCTAAAACTGACAAAGACATAGAGAGAAGTAGGCTTTAAGCATGAGAAAAAGTGGTAATTTGAAGATTAAAACTGTTGATTCTTTCCTAGTTAGAACAAATAAAATATTATGGCCTCATCTTAGTACATCCGGCGCAAAACTTATTTGTAAAGCACCTGAATGAATGGCTGAACTACAAATATTGTTAACGAAGTGTGCATTTGGTTATGGATTGCACTTTGCCCATCGAATCCCGATTGATTAACTACAAATTAAACCTATTTACATCCTAACTTAATTTGAAGTAAAATTTCAATGAAATCTTAACTTCT
>JARFJB010001564.1:857500-907500 GCA_036346205.1 Vesta saturnalis
AGTCGTCGAGTCAAATTAAACATCAAAACAATGCTAATTTTATTTTTTCATGTGAATGGGGGTAGTTCATTCAGAGTTTTTTTCACCAGGCCAGACCGGTAATCAATCTTTTTATTTCGAAGTTCTAAAAAGATTGAGCAACGGTGTTCGTCAAGAAAGATCCGATTTGTGACAGACAGGGGACTGGTTTTTCCACCATGATAACGCACCTGCACACACAACCATCTCTGTTAAACGGTTTTTGGCAAAAAATAAAATAGTTTTGCTGCCCTACGTACCTGACTCACCAAACCTGGCTCCGTGTGATTTTTTTTCATTTCCATGCATGAAAAGGGGCATAAAAGGGCTCAGATTTGACAACATTGATGATGTCAAGGAAAAAACGAGGGAAGATCTGACAATCATTACTGAAGAAGAGTACAAAAAACGTTTCGAACAGTGGAAGCAACGGTGGTACAAATGTATCAAGTGTAATGGAGAGTACTTTAAAGGAGATGAGGTTGTTATGTAAAAAGAATGAAATATATAGCTTGTAAAAAATAATTCCCCTCGTACTTTAAATAAAAACTTCCTTCGTATATTTTCCTTATCCGGTTAGCATAAAACGCTTACTTTTACTTTGACAATTTCATAATGTTTAGAATTAGAACAGACGTCGTTTTTCACCTATTGGGAAGTGCAGATAACTTTTTTTATTGCTTATTCAAATTTTTTAGCCGACATATCTGTTGCGTTATTGAAAAATGCACCAATCCTTTGAAGGGTATTCATAGATGAAGTGTGTTAATCAATACATCAAGATGGACAACTTAGGAAAAATTAACACGTTTGTTTTTGAAAGGTATGTTTTCTAATATTTAATGTCTAATATATATGATTATTAGTGTAGAGCATAAATATACAATATTATTTAATCATAAAGTAATAGGAACAACCTATCAAACAATAATAGACTCAAATACAATACAATTATAATGAAAATGTCCAATATAAATCAAGACTGTCATGCAACGGACCATTATGTGAGTTAAATAATTTACCCTTGTGTATGTTTCTACAGCGAAACAACATTACAAACAATTAATGACAGTAAATCCAGTTGGAAGTTTAGCAAGACTAAATGTAATACTTCTGTAGTCTCACGCTTACGAGATAGGTTTACTACCTAATTGAATGTTGGAAAATGGATTATTTTTTCATCATATTTTCTTATCTATTAACATAAGAGGTGAGCTACTAAGCAAGGTTTAACCACTATGTGTATTATGTTTGTTTATTTTTTTCCCTTAGTTTTACTCTCAGGTTGATGGTTGATATATAGGTATAGGTATCATACAAGTTTAACTTATGCAAGCTTTTATAGTACATCCATAAGTTATTCATAAAAAGGAAATAATTTTTTTTTTGGAAAATAATGTGAACCTATTATTATCATTTTTACAGAATTAATCTTGTGTTAGCGTAATTTCTGTTTTAAGTCAGATCTGTTTCACTAAAATAAAATGCTACGAGGGATGTGCAGTATTTAATGTCCCTAGTGTAGAATACAACATTATTTTTCAACATAATCCCCTTGAACGTGAAGACACTTATTCCACCTATGTTCAAGAATACCTTTCTAGCAAAACTCGGAGTATTGACCAAAGAAGAAGATAGGGGAGCAGGGTGGATGCTCCATAACTTCAAACTCAGCATCATGAAATGCATTCATAGAAATAAGGCTCTTAATGAACTGGGGCGTTATCTTGATGAAAGAGAATTCCGCGTTTTTTCTTTAATGCAATAACGAAGTTTTGTAACTAATGTTGCATAATATTGACCAGTGATTGTGTGGGCACGTTCCAGTAAAATTCCTTCGGCATCCCAAAAAACTGTAGTTATTACCTTACCCGCTGAAGCCTGCACACGAAATTTCCGTGGAGGGGGAGATCCTGGATGACGCCACTCCATACTTTGTTGTTTCCACTCGAGATCGAAGTGATGAATCCCAGTTCCATCAAGAGTAACATAGCGGTCAAGAAAACATTTAGGATTATGGTTAAACAAGGCAAAATTGGCTATTAAAGAAGTGACTAACGCTTTTGTCCGGGCGTCGATATTCAGGATACCTATCTTGCTGACACCTTATGAAGCCCTAGATAGTCATTTATTATGGTTCAAATCGTCCATTTGAAAGGCCTGTTATCGCCGCTACACGTCTTGTTGTCAATTGATAATCTTCTCGGATCATGTCATTCACAAGATCAATTTTTTACTACTTGATAGGAAGGAGCAGAATCTCCAAGCACGCTATGCATATCTATATGAATTTCTTTAGATGTTAAACTTTTCTTTTGTAGGTACTTGATGACAGCATGAAACTGACTTTTTCCATTTCCCAAAATCTTCGTGCAATTACTACTTTCAACTTGTACAGCTATGACACTATTAAATCTCGACTAACCAAATTTGGCAGTTTATTTGTCAATAAAATAACAAAACAAGTGTTACTAGGGGCAACCTATTTCAAAGCCATCTATGCTAAGGACAACAAATACTGTAAATCCCTCGTAAATAAAAATAAAGAAATATATAAAGTTTACACAGAAAATTTTCAGTAAAACGTATCATTGGTGTTCTATAATAAACAATGACAAATGAACGGTTAGACTGATTTAATTTTCCTCTAGTACCACAACCTTCAATTAGCATAGTGATAAGATATCCTTCATTATTATTTCAAAGCATATACAACAGAATTTTTAAGGAACTCGTAGAAAAAATGCTTCATCAGCATTATAGATACAATCAAAAATTTGATTCTACGGAAATATTGATAACATTTAAAAAACTGTAATATTTTCTTATGCATGCTAGATCTAGTGAAACGAATAAGAGTCAATGTGTATTAGTTTACATCTAGTAATCTACAAAATTCATCTTTGATATATATATATATATATATATATATATATATATATATATATATATATCTTTCTGTTTTATTTCTCTTTCAATGTGTTTGAATAACCATACCTAACGGAAAATATATATTACTATAGGCAAAGCATTCATTCATTTTCCGAATTTTAGTTTAATTAAATAAGTATAACGTTTGATTTATTTTTATTCTTGACTATTACGAATATCAAAATAAAATACTTTTATATATATATATATATATATATATATATATATATATATATATATATATATATATATATATATATATATTAAGTAAATTCAATGGAATGCAATTTTGGTAAATGATAACGGCAATCATTGCTTATACTAGTTGAGCTGGCTGAAGCACTCTGATAAAGGAATGTGTGAGAAAATATTAATTCAGATTAAATTAAAGGTAATCATTTTACGTATCACAAAAACAATATAAATTTTTATTACAGAACCTTGAAATTATTAAAACAAAATAAAGAACACTAAATTTCATTTTCTGTTACGAGTGTAAGCAAACCAAGAAATTGGGTCCATGTTTACGCCCGTTACAAATGACGCCCATATATATTTATATTTATAGTTATATATTTAAAACTGACACCAAATGTCACCTCAACCTTAGGACCAACACAAATTGACGCCCAACAGCAGGGCCGAATTAAGGACCATCATAAATTGGTGCCCTACGTGAGAAACATCGCAACATAACTACATAATAAAGCTCTACATACAATGCAAAAATGAAACTGAAGTTTTTTGAGTTTTACATGTGGTTCAAAACTTTTATTTTACTATAAACCAAAAATAACAATAATGTTTATAAGTAGTTTCTAATGTTTAACGCTTGTACAACGTTTTAAATAAGTACGCCATTTTAAAGTGTAAATGCATATTAAAATAAAATTTAAAAACAATTTTAACAAAGAAAAGAAATTCCCCTGTTGGGGTTAAAATTCTCATTAAACAATTACCAACATATGAAAATGTAAACTTTCACCATTAACACTCATAATAAAATACTTATCTTTTTGGGATTTTTTAATGGTGTACTTTAAATTATACAATCTAAACGTTTCGATAACACTTACAGTTATCTTCGTCAGTAGCAATGTATGTTAAAAATTGTTAAAGATGTAGTAAACAATTTTGTCAAATTTGAAAAATTCAAACATAAGCATATGCTATACTTTATTTGTATAGAATATTATACCTATCCGCAGAAGCATTTAATTTTTTAATAATAATAAACTTTTGTCGTTGACTAGCATTAGAATGCCTTGATTATTAATGTCAAAATCGTTAATAATTTGTCACTTCATAGCATGCGTGCTGTAATGCGGTGCCATAAAGTCGTCTTGAAATACAAACAAAGAAATTGAACAAATTATTTATTTATATTAATACTACAGTTAGAATATGATGTGTAATTAATGTAATATTAAAGAAATTATTGTTTACTGATGTTAATATTAATGGTGCAATTGGAATTTCCGGTAATTGAAATTCCCGCAGATGTTTCAAGAAGGCATTCGCTTGAACTGCTTGAAGATGTTGATATAGAAATTTCTCGGTTACTCATTTGTTGTACCCTACTAGATCGTAAGGTTTTGGCAATTTTCTTCTTGGTTTCGATTAAGCCTGCCACGTACTCTGCAGCAACAGCATCGTTTTTCCAATCCCTATGCCGTTTTAAAGTTCTAATGTCAGCTCCACTGTCTGCCAAGATTGTGGCAGAAGTTCTACGAAATCAATGTCCTGTGTATTAATCGGCATTGGGAATATTTAAATACTTGGAAATCTGTCGATGAGTCTGATCAAATGTGTACATTTACACCCATTGTAGAATAAAAAAAACTTTTCAATCTTTACATGCTTCAGTCTTAAACACATGTACTTCTTAATGAGGTGAATATAATTTACTCTACTGTCATCATTTAATATGGTAAAAACCCTGGGTCTATGTGTCTTCGTATCTCTAATATAAACCATAAAGACAGAACCTTCTGCTTTAATGTCCCCAACACACTGATTACACAATTTTATGCGTCTGCAACCGCCAAACACGCCAAATATTGCAACTACCTAAAATGTAATCATACTTATTAAGAATAATCTTAAAAGTAAAAATTTATCTTCACAAGTATTTGTCATTGGTGCTTCAAGAAAAAAATTAAGTAAGCGCTCTTTTCAAAATACTAATGACTTCTCTAGTATGTACCCAACACAACAGTTTTTCAAGAATGCCGAAAGGTTTGAAAACTTGCTGGTGTCCACATCCTTTTTGAGACGTAACATACATTTTAATTTGGAGTACATGCACCATAATGAAGACGATTTGTAGTTTTTCGACTAATAAAATAAGTACAAAGAATGATTACCTTTAATAAATGGTGTAACAGTTTCCGTAATATTCTTGCGCATGCACTCAGCTCTTATAAATGATTTCGGACGTTTTAGGTAAAAGGTAAAAATAAATGACACTTATGCAAAACTATGGCACACTATAATAAGACCGTTCATGAACTCCTGTGAAATGATATTTTTTTTGTAACGATCTGAAATTATTATTTCATTTAAATTGTGTCTCAAAGTGGCTAGTTCGACAACATAATAGCATATGAAATTCGTTTATAATGCGGGATTATAAACTAATTTCATAATATACTATTACATATATACGTTTTAATGACTGAAGTTAATTTTATTTTCAGAAAAAAACTGTTTTATTAGAGTTCAATTAGATTTTTCATTATGCAATAGGTAGCCATATTGTATTAGAACGATGTAAAGGTGATTGAATTATACATTGGAATAGTGCATGCGGAAAATCGTAATCTATTAATGGCCGGTTTCACAAAGGCTCGTTAAATATTTAATCAGGATTAAAATCCTTAACGATGATTAAAAGTAAAATTTTGTTTCAGAAACGTCGATTAAGGTAATCGTGGTTAAAGTTAATCATCGTTAAGTAGTCGTCGTTAAATAATTGAAAATCAGTGCTTAAATGTTTCACAAACATCGATTAAGAGATAATCGTCGTTAAAATTGTCATTAAAGTTAATCGACATAAAAGGTTCGATTATAGTGTTGTTAATTTTATGTTAGACCAAATTATTTGACGTTTATTACACTATTATTACCTATTAAAAGTAAATTAATTAATAAAAAGTGTTTTTCAACAAACATTAAAGCAATATTTTTGTTTCTTTTTTATTAATATTTTTAAGCTTTACAAGAAACATGTAAGTTCAAACTTGTTACATTATAAATAACTTATAAAAAAATTCAGTACATATGAAAATAATTTGATGATCTTTTTCAAAGATGTCTGATTCATCACTCTCTTCCTTGTCAGAAGATGAAGCTTCTTTTCGACGAATTCGATTTATTAGGGACAGAAATAATCCTTTTGAAAATCTGGATGATCATGATTTTAAACTGTGATTTCGGTTTTCGAAAGAAACTGTCATGGAACTGATGCATATAATAGGTCCAGTAATTCAACCAGCTACAAAAAGGAATAAGGCCATAACTGCACTTAATCAGTTGCTAATCACTCTACGATTTTATGCAACTGGTTCATTTCAGCAAATAATTGCTGACTTATTTCGGGTCAGTAAACCTTCTATGTGTCTATGTGTGTGCAATTGATTGCACACACGTCAGGATTAATTCACCTGGAGGGAATAATGTGGAATTATTTAGAAACCGCAAAGGTTTCTTCTCAATTAATGTGCAGGTTGTAAGCGATGCTAATTTAAAGATAATGCACATAACAGCACGATGGCCAGGATCAGTACATGACAGTACCATTTTCAATAATTCACCACTGGTTGTCGATTTGGAACGGGGACTCTATGGTAATAATAATTACCTTCTCGGAGACAGTGGCTATCCCAGCAGGAGGTACCTCTTGCACCTTTTCTTAATCCTCAAACTGCTGCAGAAGAAGCTTATAATGCTGCTCATATAAGAACAAGGAATACTGTGGAGCGATGTTTTGGGGTGTTAAAGAGAAGATTCCCTTGTCTGCATATCGGAATGACTTTGCAAGTTCAACATTTATTGCCAGTTATTGTAGCCTGCAGTGTTCTGCATAATTTGGCAATAAATGTGAATGATGCAGAACCACATGAAGAACTTGTTGATGAAGATGATGCTCTTGGTATTAATGAAGAGGTGGCAGCTGCAGCAGCTATCCCCAACCAAAATGATGCTGTGAGAAGAGCAATAATTAATAACGTTTTTAATAGATAATAGTAAAAATAGAATTTTTAGGTTTATTTAATAATACACAATATTATAATACATTATTAATTTCAATTGCTTTGTTCTAAATTTTTTAATGGGATTTTATAAACAAGCATCTGCTGACGATGCTGAGCAGCAAGCGTTGCATACTGCTTTAATATTATTTTTTTTTGTAAATCAGCATTATTTAATTTTTTTTTGAATATAAAACTTTTAGCTCCTTAGCTGACATATTTTTTTTTAAGAATTTTCTGTTTTATTATTTTCTTTTTTGGAACTGGGGCCCTAGGTTCAGGCAAAGGGTGAGGTATTGCTGGTTCAGGCAATGGGCGAGGTATTGCAGGTTCAGGCAAAGGGAGATTAGTTTCGAGGTTCACACAGGCATCGTCTAAAATGAATAAAAAAAATATATAACAAAAAAAATTTTTGTTGTAGAAAATAACCCGATGAACTTAAATCTTACCAAAATACATTGCGGAACTATTATACAAATTTGGCAGTGAGCAACCTGATCCCCTAAAATTGCCAGTATTTGTGCTCCTACATCGTTCAAAGATGTAGAGCACGTACCTCCTCCAGTTCTTTTCCGTTCGATCTAAAGTTTTACAAAAATATTCTATGGTTAAATAAATACAAGACGATCGACTGAAATTTGTTAAGCAATTATTAATGAATATTACTACATATCTACCTTTTCCTCCGCTGCAATTTTCTTAAAATTTTGTACCTCTATTTCACCTACATTTAAGTCTAAGATTGCTTCGCACGTCTTATTCTAGAAAGAAATAATAGTGGTTTAAACCAAACGAAGTATTTATAGTGTAACGATAATTTTGTTTTACTAGACAAGCATAGCAAAAGTGAAGTACAAACTGTATAAATAAATTAATAGTAATATGAAAATAACCCATTTTTACTTTATCGTTTGCGACTTCTTTTCGTGCTGCTCTTTTTAAATTATCGTATAGATATTTCAGCTGAGCAGTATTACGCAGTCTTAGCCCTATACTATTAAATTGTTCGGTGATAGCCTTCCACGCCATTACCTTTTTTTGGCATACTTTGTTTTCGATAATCTCTTTGTATCTATAACAAGAATAATAAATGGTCAACAAGGAACAAGGAAGCATGCGACAAAATTGAGGATGTGAATTGCAGGATATTCTTAGCAAATGTCTAATTTATAAATCAATAAATTAGTTTTATACAAAAGTATTGCTCAACAAAGACAACACTGACAATAAAAAACATGTTTGATTAGATGTTTACTGCTGAAATAAATTGTTTAAATTTTTGTGTACTTACTTGTTAACTAAATCCAACAGCGATTCGTTCTCTTGAGTTGTGAAATTGCTTCCCCGTTTTCTCTTATTAGTTGCTTCTGCTTCCATATTTAAATTAATAATGCTTTATATTAATTAAAAATAAAACCAAACAACAACGAGAGTAAAAACACAGGAACGAACAATTAACTTTGACATTGACATTTGACAGAAAAGACATAATTTGCGACGTTGCCAGCTCTATTCTCTGATTAGTTAATCGACGTTAAAATACGAACGCATTTGTTTTGGGAAACGCATTCCAATATTTAATCAATGTTAAAATTTAATCAATGTTAGTTAACAGACGATTTAAAGGAGCTTTGTGAAACCGGCCATTAGTCTCCTATAATGCAGTCTGTTGACAAAAGTCATGCGTTTATTTTCAAACGGCGCTCTGCATTATTCATGTTAAAATATGTATCATTGCAAGTGTACGTGCATAAAAAGTTTAATATAGAATTTATTTTAATTTTAATAAAAATAAGTAAAACCAAACGTACATATTTATTTGAAAATAATCAGTGTGCAGTCCATTCTGTTGAAGTGAATCATTCAGATTCAAAACACATCCAATAATGTAATAATCGGCAAAGTTGAACAAAACAATGTGTCAAACTAAGTTTATAAAGTATAACACGCATCCATTGTACTGTTTTGTCCCCATAAATTGGATAGATTAATTGTTCATCCTAATAACTTTTTTGCTCAATTTAAACTTAATGGTCGTATTATTATTTGTTATCCTTTAACTCGAGACGCAAACAAAATTATATGATCAAGTTACCGTTTTATAAATTAGAGAATTTGTCTTGTTTTTTGCCTATAATTTAGTCAAACATTGTATTAAATTAATTAGTATACACCTTTCTGAGTTCTTGTGTTAAGTATTGCATTTATAATTATTATTATTATTAATAATAATATGGCATTTATAGTTTAGATTTTTGTAAATTTAGTTACGCGTGAGAACTATTTTATGTAGTTGAATTACAACAAATAATTCTTGCACTCACTAGAGTAAAAGTCCATTTTTATTGTTAACACCTCAAGGAAAAATCACGTTAATAGACATTTATTATAAATAAAAACGTCAAAACCATTGCCATGATACGTATTTCATTCTCTACTAATATGAATTTTTCAGGTTATTGATGAACAACAATCTTAAATCTGTTAAAATCTAGATAAATGTCTGCGAGCAAAAAGTAGAATATGTACACCTCTGGAGCGAAATACCGTTCTCCCTTGGTGCTTTGTGCAAATTGCACCACGGGAAAAGTAATGCATTTCTCAGCTTTTTTGTATAATATACTATCTCATTCAGTTTCATAATCTAAAATGCATATTGATTTGGTATGAGTTTGGAATTCTGGTTACAAAGCACGTAAATCACTAATGAACACTATTCAATATTGCCCGACGTGTATGATTTTAATCGTTTACAACCCTCTGCACATTTCGTAAGTTTAAATAATAAAACGATAAAATGGTACCTAGATTTTAATTGTATTAATCGCACGGAGATTTCATAGTATATAAAATCCATTTAATCTGATTACAATCGGACGAATAAAAAAAAACCGATGTTGAGGTTTACTTTTGCACATTTTAAACAGAACAATGTTAGTTCAACCTCAATTTTTCAATGTTTAAAATATAACTACAAAACTTCAAAAAAGGTTTCATACTGTACTTTCTACATTACGTTATCGTCAATGTAACTTTGAGCATTGTTCTTTGTTATTTGTAATATAATTCAATAAGTTATTAAATGGTAATACCACAGAGCTTAATATTCCAAACTTCTCAGTACGATAGATTGAAATATTACTTTTTTGTATTACAAATTATATAAATTATTATGGAAAAGTTATCTTTTATTAAGTATACCTAGGTTAGAATTATGAGTATTATACATATAACTTGATACATACAAAAAGAGAATGTGTAGCACATTTCTATAAGTTTCGAGTATCACCTTTTCAGTATTATGGAATGAGAAAGTCTGGCAGATATTTGACTTAAACTGCTTCTTCCGTTGTTTTGCCATTTCTATTTAAAGACAACCCTATTTTCTGAATCAATTCATGTGCATATTTTGTATAGGCGTTGTACATTAATATGATTGTCCCAAAAATATTACGTTATATGTATATTTGATTATTAGAAATGCGTCACAATATTAACCATAACATATAATTTAAATAAATAATTTGAATTTTAATAATATATACAGGGTGTGCCAAAAAACACGAAAAGTATCAAAGTTTATATTTTTTAAATGGAACACCCTGTATATTATTTTATTTTCAGTTTCTATGATGAAAATAAATGCGAGTTTTATTAAGGCTTAACCTACCTAAACCTTATAGTTTTTGAAATATTTAATATTTTGTGACTGGAGTCTACTAATTGATCAAGTTTTATGTCGCCCGTGTGAAACAAGGTCAATAAGGGTCAATAGTTACAATCTTTAAACAGTAGTATTATATAACTTATTTAATTTAAAAAGGACAACCTGTATTTAATGACAACAGCAGATGTAAAATTTAATTGTCTATCGAATAGTATTACATATTCCTATGACTAACTCTTCATATTTTCAAGTGAAATGCTCATTTTGTTTGTGCAAACTGAGTTCAAGAAATATGTAATTGATCAAGTCACCTTGTCATTTTGACAAGTCGTTACTATTGACTGGTAGCGGTTATCAGATATTTACAAAGGTCTTTAATTGTAATAATTGCATCTAGTAATGGTAGCAGTATTTTTTTTATATTTGTATTATTAGTCTATTTTTAAAAATGTTAGTTTATTCGAAGAAAAACATGATTTTTATTCTCGGAGAATCTCTGCAAAACTGCCTCCTGGCATCACGAATTTACGCAGAGAGATTTCCCAACAGAAATCTTCCAAATAAAGCAGCATTTGAAAGAGTATTGAATCAATTTAGACAAACTGGAAGTGTCCTGTATAAAAAACCCACTACAAGCAAACCTGTGCCAGAAAACGAAGAGGCTCAGTTTTCAGTGCTTGCCTTTGTAACCGAAAATCCCCACATTAGTCAAAACCAAATTGCCAAAAATATCAACATTAGCCAAGCAAGTGTGTCAAGAATTCTTAAGAGATATAATTATCATCCTTATAAAATCCAGCTTCATCAAGACTCTCTGAAAACGATTGTGGGAAACGAGTTGAGTTTTGTATGTTGGTGTTAGATAAATTGGCAGAAAATGAAAACTTTTTTAATTCTGTTCTGTTTACTGATTAATGTACATTTCATAACAACGGAACCGTTAACAGACATGTCTTGTACTATTATTCTGATTCCAATCCGCATCAATTTAGAATTATTCATAATCAACACAGATGATTAAATGGAATGTTGTTTTTATAATTCTTAAGAAATCAGTTTCTAACCTTATTAAAAGACATTCCCTTAGACATAAAAAGGACCATGTGGCTTCAAATGGACGGAGCTCCACACATTTTCATCGCGTGGACCGAGAACATTTAAATCACCATTACCAAAATCGATGGATTGGAAGAAATAGATCCCAACATTGGCCCCCAAGGTCACCTGACTTAACCGCAATGGATTTTTTTATGGAGATACATAAAAGGAGTGGTCTATAACACACCTCCATCCAGACCAGATGATTTAAAATAGCGAATAAAAGAAGCTTTCCAAACTGTAAGCCCACGTATGTTGGAAAATGTTGCGGAAAATTTTAAAAAGAGAATACGTTTGTGTTTAGAGACAGATGTCGTCATTTTGAACATTTGATTAAGTGATTTTTATATACTACTATTCTTTTATTTTAAACTATTAAACTATTATTAGGTACCTACATAATAATTTAGATTAGGTTGTAGAACTTGATGACTGCTTCAATTAATTCTGTTTGTCAAAACGCCTTCAATTATAAATTTCTTGAACCATAGGAATATCTAATACTAATCGATAGACAACTAAATTATACATCTGTTGTTGCCATAAAATACAGATTCACACGGATGACATAAAACTTGATCAATTAGTAGACTCCAGTGTTAATTTGGTTGAAAATAAAAAATACACGTTGAGAATTTAAGCAGTAAATTTGCTACATTTTCACAAAATATTAAATATTTCAAAATCCGCAAGGTTTAGGTAGGTTAAGCCTTAATAAATCTCACATTTATTTTCATCATAGAAACTGAAAATAAAATAATATACAGGGTGTTCCATTTAAAAAATATCAACTAATACTTTTCGTGTTTTTGCCACACCTTGTATAACATGAAAATAAATTTAAATGTAGCGCCAATAGTTCCCTACCTATTCATAAAATAAAACTTTTTTAAAATCAAATACTTTAGCTGTCGAATAGCGTGAATAACAAAATGTGCATTTTACTTGAAAATATAAAGAGTTAGCCATAGGAATATATAATACTATTCGATAGATAATTAAATTTTACATCTGCTGTTGCCATAAAATACAGGGTGTCCTATTTAAGTTAAATAAGTTGCAACCGTTTAAAGATTGACCCTTATTTTTAAGACACCTTGTATAAGTTAGTACATGTTTCATATGGGCGACATAAAACTTGATCAATTAATAGACTCCAGTCTTAATTTGGTTGAAAATAAATAAATACAAGTTGAGAATTTGTTACTACATTTTCACAAACTACTAAACATTTCAAAAACCATAAGGTTTAGGTAGGTTAAGCCTCAAAAAAACTTGCACTTATTCTCATCATAGAAACTGAAAATAAAATAATACACTGGGTGTTCCATTTGAAAAATAGCAACTTTGATACTTTTCGTGTTATTGGCACACCCTGTATATATTATTAACATTCAAATTATTTATTTAAATTATATGTTATGCTTAATATTGTGACGTGTGGTGGATATACGCATTTCTAATAATCAAATATAAATATAACGTAATATTTTTGGGACATTCATATTAATGTGTAACGCCTTTACAAAATGTGCATATGAACTTTTCGTGTTTTTGGCATACCCTGTATAACATGAAAATAATTTTAAAATGTAGCGCCATTCATAAAACAATACTTTTTTAAAATCAAATACTTTAGCTATGATATTTCGTGTCGAATAGCGTGAATAATCCATATACATATGTATATATATATATATATATATATATATATATATATATATATGGTCATATTAAATGCCATTGTTTTGTGGATATTCTGCCTTCTGATGAGTAAAGATTACTCCTCGCGGATCAGTTGCAGTGTTTGCCTATGCGGCTGTCGCTACTTCCTTGCGGAAATCTTCATACTGAAATATCTGAGGATGCGCCATAACCTTCGACCACCTCCCAGAAATGTTCGCTGGGTACCTGGTAAGTATGATACAACGTGCATGTGCGGGCGTGCGCAGGTTAGCGTATCAAAGTGTGTGAGGGTATGGTTGTGTGCGCGTGTGCGTCTATTTTTTTTTAAAGCATTTTTCTTCGGTTGAATAGTATGTTTCTTGTACTTTTCAAAAAAATGTAAATACGGCAATATTATTTTCTGTAACAATATGAGTACTGCAGTATTATATAGTATTACAAATATATAAATATATAATATATTTTAAACAGGCCTTGACAGAGTGTTGTGTTGGCATATCTATGCAAAGGATTCTTATGTATTTCCTTTGAATCTCATTTGAAAGTTCTTCGTAATAGTTAGTTAAAATATCGATTTCCTCTAAAAAAAGTTAGAGAATGCCGAAATATCATTTTCGCGTTATTGTAAGCTTTTGCTGATTAACTTTTTTGAATTTGAAAATCTGGAACACTAGATGTGCGGCAGGACCTGTAGAGCCAAACTACAACCTACCACGTACCAGACAAAATTAAAAACACCGATATATATATATATATATATATATATATATATATATATATATATATATATATATATATATATATATATATATATATATATATATATATATATATATATATATATATATATATAGTATATGAATACCGGTTGTCCGGAATTGCAGTGTCCATACTTTAACAGCGTATTCTACGTCCAAAATAAGCCCTAATTTCCTATATAAAGATATGTCGAGGAATGCTTCGTTTTCGAAATACAGTGTGTTAAAGGTTTAAAAAAAACATTTTTTTTATCATATCTTTCATATCACTCTAGATATCTATATAAAATTTAATACACATCTTTCGAGCATCAAAAAAAAATTTTTTATTGTAAAAGATTTTTTAAAATGTCTGCCAGTGGCGTCCGTACGGTGTTTGAACTGAATATTATTGAAGGAAAAAATGATACGCCACTATTTTTTCGGAAAATTATATTTAAAATCTCCATTTAATTTAGAACAAATTTGTTCCCTTGACTTTTTTCCGTACGGCACACGGTTTTCGCGTAAAAAAAATTATTTTCATGCATGACCGAATTGCTACAACTTTAATTAATGTTAATTTCAGTAGCAAAACTTGTAAAACGGTAATGAAAGTTAATTCCATTTCTAAAATGGTCCATTATTTTATACAACTACTTTTTATTAATTCGTTCGTAAATAATTTTACAAAAACTAGAATTCACAACTTTCATTAACTTAGATCGTGAAAATTTTTATGGACCACAATTAAATTATTTAGTTCATTAACGAATAAAGAATTTTAATGTGGTCTCTAGAGTTTACAATAATGGCTCAAAATGAGCTCCTCCAACTTCGATACATTTTCGGAATCTGCGCTTGACTGAGTTGCTTAGGAAATTCGTATTGGCAAAGTTTCAAAAACTTGCTCTATCCGAAGAATTAGTTCTTGCTTCGAATCAACTGGTGTCGAATAAACGCGGTTTTTCAAATAACCTCACACAAAGTAGTCAACAGGGGAGAGGTCAGGGGAACGTGGTGGCCAGGTTCTAGATCTAAATCGTCCAATCCACCGTTCTGACTAATTATTATTTAATCACTCACGATTCACAAGCGCAAAATGCGCGGTAGCCCTGTCCATTTGAATCCAGACTTCATTTCTAAGATTATGGGGAATACCTTCTAGATATTCAAATAACCCATTTCGTGGTGGTAGAATAAGGGGCCCGCAAAAAATTCCATTTATTACACCACACCAAACATTAACAATGATTCGCGTTGAAATGCTCTGGTGCGCACAACACGTGGATTCTCCACATACGTAAATTGTGGTAATTTACTGAGCCTCTTCGTGTAAATGTAGGTTCGTCGTCCGTAACATTTTTTTTTTAAAGTTCTCATCTTCCTCTACTTTGCGTAAAAACCAATTACAGAAACTAATGCGTTTATCGGCATCACCAGGTTGCAAGTTTTGAACTGGCTGCATCTGAAATGGCTTCCTGTGATCTTACGTCAAAACGCGATGATCCTTATTTTTAGAAACAAAAACGGCGTTGCTTTGTAAATGGTGAGCTGCTCTTTGTAGACATAATGTTCTATTGTTGTCATATTTATTTAAAATTACATTTAGATGTCGTTCATTTCTGCTACCTTCATTTCTCGGTTCTTTTTAAGTCTGAAATTCCTGAACATCAAATGTGTTTTAATGAAGACTTGTTTGCCAGGTAATCTTCTATTTGGAAGTCTTCATTGGTATTCTCGTACTGCTGTATTTGCATTTCCATTATATACACCATAAACGAAATAAATATCAGCAGTTACTGAATTACACCATATTCAAATTTATAGTTAGACTGATAATTATCTTTTCGTACAAACTAAGTATCTGAAGTTTATTTGCAATAATTTGCTACTAAAAATCCATCTGTCATACTTTAAAGACATGTAGCAACTGTTCAATTGTCATAAAAATGCAATCATGGGCCATAACATACCAAGATTCGGCAGTAGAGGAATAATGGTCCATACAGTACACACGTTGTTCAGAAATTATGAACTCAACGGGAATGCAAGAAATGAATATCAGAAACCTACATATTAGATTCAAAACACAATTTTAAAAAAGTTGGAGGAGCACATTTTGAGCAATTATTGTAAACTTTAAGGACCACATTAAAATTCTTTATTCGAAAATGAGCAAAATAATTTAATAGTGCTCTGTAAAATTTTTCACGATCTAAGGTAATAAAGTTGTGAATACTAGGTTTTGTAAAATTATTTACCATTTTGTAAAATGATGTACTATTTTAGAAATTGAATTGACTCTACCGTTTTACAAGTTTTGCTACTGAAATTAACATTAATTGAAATTTTAGCAATTTGGCAAGCATGAACATAGTTTTTATTTTTTTACGAGAAAACTCAAGGGATCAAATTTGCTCTAAATTAAATGGAGAGAAATTTAAAAAAATATTTTACACCAAAAAATGTTCTTTGATGCTCGAAAGATGTGTATTAAATTTTATAGATATTTCTGGAGTGTTATGAAAAATGTGATAAAAATTAAATTTCTTTCTGTTTCTATGTTTCGAAAACGAAGTTTCTCGACACACGTTTATATAGGAAATTGGGGCTTATTTTGGACACAGAATATGCTGTTAAAGTTTGAATACTGCAATTCTGGACACCCTATATATATATATATATATATATATATATATATATATATATATATATATTATGGTGTCCTGTGACTCGAGAGCCATACCTTATGAGTGTATTCTTTGGACAGTTCAAAAGTGCCTTATACACTCTTGTCCAAAACTCAATAGTTAAGGAGTTATGGGCAAATTAAATTTAACAGTAAAACAAATCTGGTGGCCCATGTAATAGTTTTGGGACATTTTTTATTCTTTGGCGTAATTTTAAGATTAATTAGGCATGGCTACGTTTTCAAATGAAGAATATGCCGATGTTCACTTTATTTACGGACAGTGTGACGGAAATACGGGAGCGTCAATGCGGTAATATCCGCGTAGGTTTTCTGATCGAAACATACCTATTAAACAAGTGTTCATTATCGACATCTGTCAGAAACACGTAATTTTCCTAAAGCTACTGCAGAACGTCACGTACAGCAAGCGCTTGGCGAAGAAGAAGGTATTCTTTATATGATCGAATATAGTCCCTCTACTAGTGTACGATGAATATTTTAATCGTGTTCATGTTACTCGATTGAAAGTGTGCAGAACACCACCTAACTTTTGGTTTGTACCCATATTAAATACAATTATTTTAAAACCAGAGAAAAATGCATTTTCAGCCGCGCTGTTCGGTAAATATTTGGTGTGGTGTTCTTTTTAACCTTCTTATTGAGCCATTCGTATTTCAAGAACGTTTAACATCCGAGCATTAGCTAATTTGTATACAAATCGAGTTGCCAGGATTAACGGAGGATGTTCCACTTCAAAATAAATTTGATAACATCATGTCCCCATTTCGGTGTAAATGTGAGGGAATATCTAAATAACAACTTTGCTAACCGGTTGGTTGGAAGAGGAGGTCCGATTCTATGGCCTCTGAGATCACCAGGGCTGCCGCCTCTTGACTATAATCTTTGGGGACACATAAAAAGTGTAGTGTATTAAAATAAACCACAAACGAGAGATGAGCTAACTCAAAATACTATGGCTACAGCTCCATGCATGTGAAGCGATCCAGATACTTTTCAGAGAGCTACGTCTTCAATTATTAGAAGAGCAAAGATGTGTTGTGACAGGACATTTTGAGCCAAAACTTTAGATAAAGTTGTGTTAGCTATAAAAAATTCTTGACTAATGAAACATTACATTACTTCATTCAACATGCTATTTATTTTATTCTACACACTCTGCTAAATTTATTATTGTCCATAACTCCGTAACTATTCAGTTTCGAACAAAGGTGATATATATATATATATATATATATATATATATATATATATATATATATATATATATATATATATTATACTATACTAGTATACGTATACGTATACGTATACTATCGTATACGTATACGTGTGTGTGTGTGTGTGTGTGTGTGTGTGTGTGTGTGTGTGTGTGTGTGTGTGTGTGTGTGTGTGTGTGTGTGTGTGTGTGTGTGTGTGTGTGTGTGTGTGTGTGTGTGTGTGTGTGTGTGTGTGTGTGTGTGTGTGTGTGTGTGTGTGTGTGTGTGTGTGTGTGTGTGTGTGTGTGTGTGTGTGGTGTGTGTGTGTGTGTGTGTGTGTGTGTGTGTGTGTGTGGTGTCGTGTCGTGTGTGGTGGTGGTGTGGTCGTGCGTGTGCGTGCGTGCGTGCGTGCGTGCGTGCGTGCGTGCGTGCTGTGCGTGCGTGCGTGCGTGCGTGCTGTGCGTGCGTGCGTGCGTGCGTGCGTGCGTGCGTGCGTGCGTGCTGCGTGTCGTGGTGCGTGCTGTGCGTGGTGCGTGGTGCGTGGTGCGTGCGTGCGTGCGTGCGTGGTGCGTGCGTGTGTGCGTGGTGCGTTGCGTGGTGCGTGGTTGCGTGCGTGTCGTGCGTGCGTGCGTGCGTTGTTCGTGCGTGCTGTGCGTGTGCTGTGCGTTGTCGTGGTGCGTGCGTGCGTGCGTGCGTGCGTGACTGCGAATGCTTCTGGTTTGTAGACGTATGTAATGCTGTTGTTACTGTTGTTGTATTATTACATAGAAAAGCTTCTGAGCATATTTGTGAAATGACACTTGTAAACGTTTAATACTCTCAGTTACCTAAAGGTCAACATTGATTGTCTTTATGTATTCAGAACTATGTAAATTTAATATTGAATTAAATTAAATTACTTGAAGGAATGTAAACTTATATTGCAATATACAATGCCAAAGGTTTGACTAATCATTAACATTATTATAAGTTTCTGTTATGAACGAATAAGTTCAAAGGTAAATATGAAATTAAAAATTATTATTAATTTTATTAATTACATAAATAAAAAGTTTACCTTGAGCAGGATTTAAACCTACGACATGTACTTTGCTAGAGTACCGCGCTAACCAACTGCGCCATCAAGGTTCAAGCCCCAATCGGTGTAAATTTTGTCTTTATGTATGTAGAACTGATGTAAATTCTAAATATAATGAGAATTACAATTAAATTACTTATAGTAATGGAATGTGAGCTTGCAGTATCGCAAGGATTCACACATACCAAAGCGACTTGACTAATATTAAATTATTATAAGTTTTTGTTATGAACGAATAAGTGCAAAGGTAGATATGTAATTAAAAATAATTATTAATTTTATTAAATACATAAATAAAAAGTTTATCTCGAGTAGGATTTGAACCTACGATCTATACTTTGCTAGAGTACCGCGCTAACCAACTGCGCCATCAAGGTTCAAGCCCCAATTGATGTAAATTTGTCTTTATGTATATAGAACTGATGTAAATTCTAAATATAATGAGAATTACAATCAAATTACTTATAGTAATGGAATGTGAGCCTGCAATATCGGAAGGATTCACACATACCAAAGCAACTTGACTAATATTAAATTATAAGTTTTTGTTATGAACGAATAAGTTCAAAGGTAAATATGTAATTAAAAATTATTATTAATTTTATTAAATACATAAATAAAATGTTTACCTCGAGTAGTTGGTTAGCGCGGTACTCCAGCAAAGTACAGGTCGTAGGTTCAAATCCTACTCGAGGTAATCTTTTTATTTATGTATTTAATAAAATTATTAATAATTTTTAATTATTAACATGTTTGATTAAAACTTTATCTACGTAGTTCACGCATACTTAAAATTTAAATCCATTGAAATTGTATTTGGAATATTATATACAATAATCCAAAGATCCAAAATAGTTTTATTTATGGAATATTTATGAGAATGAAATGAGAATTTTCACAAATATGAATAAATACAGCGGATTTAATAGGTAACGTATTTTTAGATACTTTTATATATACTTATTTGCTTTTATAATCTGTCATGACAGGACGAATAGGTAAAATAAAAACAATTAAGGAAACGGATTTAAACAAAGTAATAAAGTTCTTATGAGAACTTCAACGATACATGAGAAGCTAAACCCGAAAAGAATGTAAATGGATACAACACCCATGAAAACTTAAAATACATCTGTGGATATCACTGTGTATAACTGTTCTCACGGATATAGTACGTAAGTAATTGGAATACTCTAGAATACGTTATTTTTGGATAAATTCATAAGAAGAACGTGTACAAAAGTAATCTGTGTTATGTTAAATTTCTAAAGATAAAAATGAACAGATTAATTAATACTGTTTAGCCTTTATATGTTTTTTATTACAGGGACTAGTCATGTTGTTTTGAGGGTTGCGTTTTTTTGTATGCTTGAGAGTTTGGCTTGTTGTTCCGTTGTTTGCGGGCTTACGTATGTTGTGTTTTGACGTTTACTTGATTGCTAGTTTCGTTGACGTACTTATGAGTTTACGTGTTTGTGTATTTACTCCTTGGCTAGTCGCTTTGTTTCGGGCGTTTACTTGTTATATATTTGTTACACTATCTGTTATAACTGTTCTCATGGATATAGTACGTAAGTAATTGTAATACTCTAGAATACATTATTTTTGGACAAATTCGTATGAAAAACGTGTATAAAAATAGTCTGTGTTGTGTCAAATTTCTAATGATAAAAATGAATGGATTAATCAATACTGTTTAGCCTTTTTGTGTTTTTGATTGCATTGACTAGTCATGTTGTTTTGGGGTTTGCGTTTTTTTGTATGCTGGAGAGTTTGGTTTGTTGTTCCGTTGTTTACGGGCTTAAGTATGTTCTGTTTTGATGTTTACTTGATTGCTAGTTTCGTTAACGTACTTGTGAGTTTATGTGTTTGTGTATTTACTCCTTGGCTAGTCACTTTGTTTTGGGCGTTTACTTGTTATATACTTGTTTTTAACTGCTAGCTTTCCTGTTTACTTCGTGCATGTTTGAGAGATTGAGGGTGCTTATTGGCCAGTTTCTTTGTTTTTGGTGTTATGTAAGGAGGTATATTTACAATATAATTGAATTAGAACACGTGGCATAAATCGACCACTTTTTACCAAAGTACAATATAATATTTACTTTTATTTATCAAAATTTAAATTGTAATATGTATATATATAAAATTCAAAGTCTTGATATATCAAAGCACAACCTAAACCGCCGGTCCTAGAGACATGAAA
Organism: Vesta saturnalis; assembly: GCA_036346205.1. Classification (NCBI taxonomy): domain Eukaryota; kingdom Metazoa; phylum Arthropoda; class Insecta; order Coleoptera; family Lampyridae; genus Vesta; species Vesta saturnalis. Next base: position 879,084 of record JARFJB010001564.1, read on the forward strand.
TATGGGAGGTGTTTTCTTTGTGAAGTGTAGGTATTAACTGAGGGTTTTTCGAAATTCCACCCATAGAGGGTGAAATGGGGTGACTGAATTGTTTTGTGAAACTTTTTATTCTACGGGTCGATTGACTCGAAAATGGGTACACATACCCTTCAATTAAAATTATGAGACACGTGTATCACAAAACTTAAATAACACCCCCCCCCCCATTCTGAGATCGCAGCAACGCGCGGCGGGTACGACTAGTTCTTAATATAATACAGTTTATTAATGTACAAGGGCTTATTTTTATATGATGTACTAAGCATCGAACTGGTTGAGAAATTATCAACAAACGAAAATTCAATTGCATTCAAACGAGGTTGGAGTATCTGGGACTATAATACTCAAAATTGTTCTCGACGATTTGGGCACGGAAAAGTATATGCTTGACGGATTCCCCGACTCCTTACACCAAAGCAGAAACTCTTGAGGAAAGTAGTTTGTCCAGGGCATTTGGACGCTTTGACAAATGATGACAGTTATTTTTCGTGGATTGTCACAAGTGATGAAATGTGGGTGCTCCTTTAGGACGGTCTCATCAAACGGGAATCAATTCAGCGCTTTCCATCCACAAACAAGGCAAAACTCCAAGCTTCATCTAGAAAGTGTGTGCTTTTGATTATTGCATACAATGCAATGGTAAAACTCATATGCATTTTTTTACTTGCCAAATCTAGATGAATGTTCCTTTTTTTCAGAAGCTTAATATATTTTATATCTTTTGCGCTTTAGGAGTTGGAATTTTATAGATTACTTGAATGTTCTCATTATACCTAATTAACTGATGTACGTTTTCTTTTCCCCTAATTATTTTACTTGTGCTACATTTTATATCCTATAGCAACAGAATATTAATCCTTTGTTTTTAGATTACTGACTGTCCAGTGATTTTAAAATGGCTCGTTTAAACATTCGTTCTTTGTTAGCAAAACGCTCATTATTTGCGGATCATGGATTTTGAAATTATTGTTGTAACTGAGAGTTGGATTAATGATTATATTTCTACAGAAACAGTAAGTATTGAAGGCTATACTTTCATTCGAAGAAATTGCTTAATACGGGGTGGTGGGGTGGGCATTTTTATAAAGTCTAATTTACAGTTTAAGGTTGGATAACTTCGGAAGGGTTGTATGTAAGGTAGTGTTCAGATGAAGCAATATGCTTAATTGATCTTAATATTGACTAGTTATCTAACACAGCTTTTTTAATTTTTCTTCTATTATCAATGGTCTTGGCTTACAACAAATTGTTAACAAACCTACACGTATAACATTTCATAAGGCAACTTGATTGGGCATAATACTGACTACCAATAAATCCATCTGTTTTTCATTTTGTGTCAGACATATCCGATCAGGATTTAGTTTTTTGCAAAACTGACAGTATTAAAAATGTAAATAAACAAGGAACTTCAATGAAATGTTATAGGGATTCCAGTTATTTCAATGATACTGAATTTTATAATTCACTTTGGTCGAAATTGCTAACAGTAAAAGATTTCAATTTCAACCTGTTTCGGAATCTGAAGTACTTAGTGTCATTAATAAAATAACTACCTAAGCACTTGGACCAGATGCAATAAGTTCATTTATTATCAAAAGTTGTTCGCTACATTTATTACCAATCACAACCTTCATAATTAATTCATGTTTAGAGAAATCTGTATTTCTACAAGCTTGGTAGCAAGCAAATATACCATTAACTAAAGTTCTACCTCTGGTGTCAATAAATGACTCAAAACCGATTAGTATTCTTCCCGTTTTTTCTGAAATAATTGAAAAATGCATGGAATTACAAATCAGAAATACTTGAACGATCAACCTTCTTCCCACTAATCAGTTAAGTTTTGGGCCGAAACACAGTTGTCCAACAGCAGTCTTTGATGTACTCGACGACTTGCCACGGAAAAAAGTCTTTAACTCTACTTGTTCTTCTTGACTATTGTAAAGCTTTTGATAGGGTCTAAAATGACACACCATTAGCTGTATTGCATTATGCTGGATTTGATAGATGTGCAGTTAAACTTTTGCATGGATACATAACGGAAAGATCGAAAATAGTTGTGCTTAATGATAAGGTTTCTTCCTGGTGTACGGTCAAAAATGGGGTAGCACAAGGCTCTATACTCGGACCATTACATTTTACAATTTATACAAAAAGATTACGTTATTATAAACATCATTTATACGCCGATGATACTCAAATTTATTTTTCTTTTAAGTCGATTGATGTTGCGTCGGCATGTAATTTTATCAGTGAAGATTTAGATAGATTTCAAAGTGTACGCTCTAAACTTGAACTGGTAAAGTCCACCACAAATCTTGGGTTATGTACTGATGACTGCTTAAAATTTGAATTTCATGTTAACAAGTGTCTTCAACGTGCTAATCTTAAACAAACATTTGTTAATCGGTAATTTCTTAATAGAGATACAAAAAAATTGCTAGGTGAATCCATCGTGCTATCGGATTTTAGTCATTGTGACGTAGTTTATAACTCAGCTTTAACTGTGCGTAATAAAGAGAGAATTCAAAGGGTACAAAACTGTTGTTTGAGATTAGCGAAGGTTTGATCACAGTTCACACTCAGTTAGGGAGTCCGGCTGGTTAAATATGGAAAACAGACGGCACTTGCACTCGGCGTGCACACACTATCAAATTCTCTCCACCAAATGTCCGCCTTATTTATATAAAAAGTTAAGATTCAGAACAGATGTGCACAATTTACTGACTCACCACAGAGGTTTTCTAACCGTTCCATTGCAAACAACTCACGTTTTCAAAATGTCGTTTAACATCTGTGTATGTTTTAATACTTTATACGAACTTTTTATAAACAGTAGTAACAACAGAAAATTAAAACTTTTGTGTCAGCAAAGCTTATAAGCAACATAGAACTACTACAATCAGTGTTCTCCTTTAGGTATATGAAGTGTAAGAATGGTTATTTTATATTTATTATAAGTTTTATGTAGAAATTAACCGTATGTCAGTAATTGTTACAGTATTTTTCTCTTACAAGCCAGGTTAAGTACTAGAACAGCAAATAAGAGCTTTTCATTACGCTGAAACTATAATGAAAATAGTCCTTTTTTTATAACTGTATTAATTTTTTTCGTAATATCTATATGTTATAATTCAACGAAACTACTGTCCCCTCGACAGTTTTGATACTTACAATGGCCTAGGTCGTTACACAAATCTAACAATACGTTGACATAGAGGCATAGCTTTCCAACTTTTATTTTTTCCGGAATTAAATTAACATTAAGATAATAAAATTCCACAATTACGATATTACGAAAATAGTTCAGCACACGACCGATGCGCAAATAACTGACGACTTGGTCGGTTATAAACCTCGGCTATCGCCTCGGTTTACTAATTTCAACCGCGTTCATTATTTACTACACATCGGCCTTATGACGTTAATAACTATTTAATTAATTAATAATTAAAAACAGATTCTACTGATATCAGTTACTTCTATTTTTTGCTGAACTGGTTTCGATCACTTTCCAAAAATTATGACATTTAGTAACTATTATCACACAATTAAAGTAAATTGTTGATATTAGTGGAATTTCTCTACTTATTAGTTATAAAATTGTACAAAGAAGTATTCAAAATATTAATTTCTAAAGTGTTGACAAATGGGAAGACAAGTTGCGTAGAAGTTGCACTTTAGCTCAACTTCTGATTGGAAATGTAATTTGACTTTTTCACAGTGTGAAAAGTATATAATATTTTATTATGATCATTAGAGCTTAATGTGTAAGGGAAAGGTGGACGAATGAATGGTCAAACGCCGCTAATAGCGTGTTCGCAAGTGAAAGAAATCGTTAAAATATAAATAATTATCATTACATGAAATATCCTCTTGTTATAACTAGGTTGTCGCATCACATTAGATCAAGTCATGGTCAGATAATATAGGACTAAGCTCATTTCCTCTACTGTCAGCAATGACTTGTTTAAAACAAAAGAAATTAAAGCAGCTAATACGCAATCCTTCAATTTAACACTATAAATTTGACGACCATCATATCTTGTTAAACTTAACTAAACTTAAGTTTATCTTTCCTGGCGTGTGTAGGTTTAGGGTATAAATGATATTTATCTAGGGTGGTAAATTACCCATTAATGAAGATATATGTGAAGGTTGTTAAAGTAAGATGGAACGGTTTAAAAAAGATTCATTAGTAAACCAAAAACGCTACAGATATAATAAGACTGAACCAATAAAACAAAACACAAAAAATAGTTTCAGTAATGAAATTGGAACGCATCCTTTTTCAAGCAGTAGTAAGAAATTGTTATGAAATGTTATCTATACACCAATTCTAAATAATGTAACCGCAAAAGTGAATTATATTTAACTATTTGTGTTCTTTCAATAAGTAATGTTACTGTTCATACCATTTAAACAAAATTCTTCATTACATGTAATTTAAGTATTCCACTAATTCTGTTTTAAACAATTTTAAAGAGAAGAGGAAAAGTTGAATAATACCTACTCACACTAACAGTTTGTAGTTATTTCAAAGATAGGTATAAATTTCAATTTTGTACTAAAGTACGTCTCAGAATATCAGAGAGTAATAAATCATGTTATGAGTAAATAGTGTCTTTTTTGCATGGAGGCGGCAAACAAGAATCAGTAGCAAATCAGGCTTGTTTAAACGAAGATGCTGTAAATGTGCCGCTTGCAAAATATTGTGTTAAATAAAAACGGTTCAGGTAAACGGAAAACAACAGGCGACCGTTTAAAATTCGACATAAGCCGGAAGATCAGACTCATAGACGTGCGGTTGGGATTTCAGTGTATTAAAAACTATAGATTAATTATCAAACAATTGGAAGGCGTGAAAGTATTAAACATTTATTTTAGATGTGGCTATTTCAAAATGCAGATATTGGTTGATTAATATAGAATAATCATAAATGTAATTTACATAAATTTTTTTACATTGAAAGTTGTCATAAAGATAGGCTTTGAAAACAAATGCCATATGTAACTAACAATCAGTCTTTTTTATCATTCTCATTCGATTCAGAAGAGCGGTCATCTTGTCGTACGGATATTGTAATGGGTTCTATAGTTTCTTACACTATTACATCAAGTTCGTACATACGCTGCTCCTCTTTAATAACATGACCGACACACTTTTTCCACTTTTTTCACTGACAATTCACTGTTTATTTGAGTTCGAAGTGTTATGTACGGTAATCTCGCATGGAGCTCACAGTTCATCAATAACAATTGTTGCTTATGCTGATTTGCTATATCTAAAAGCTCTCGTTTGAATATAACTTCTTCAAATTGTATCTGTTTCGATGTTAACCATCTGGTAATGTCTCCTTTTTTCCCTGCAGTTGTTGATAAGCGATCGACTTGCCTAGAATGGCAACCCGAACAATTACAGCTCCCTGTGGAATGTTTGCTATCATTTGTTCAAAATATTCTTCAGCGTTCATATCTTCCTGCAAGCCGGTTTTTCCAAAACACCATCTTTTTGTTCTTTTAATAATCTGTATACTGTTGAGTTCCCCACTCCCATCATATTAGAATACATTCCTTCCACGCTATTTGTCGGATTTTGAGACATTCTGTACATTCAGAATGATATTTTTTTCATTCACATCGTGCGAACTAAGTGTCAAACGTTTTGCTGGAGAAAAATCGGAAGATGTCATTTTCACCACCGTTTTCAACCAAAACTGGAAAATAACTGAGCATTTTAAACTATTTGTTTTGAAATAACAAATGTAATTGCCACTTAATAAATCCCCCATTAAGTGAGTCATATTTCTAATTTACATATAATTAGATAATAGTGTAATGACTAAACTTATTCAAATTTTCTTGGAATTTCGTATTAATGGAATGAGACCACTTTTACCAACCCCCCCCCTTCCACTTTTTTTTATTATGAACCCTAAAAATGCACCGCCGCTGGTTGGATTTTGCGCGTTAACGAACTTAACGCAGATTTTACGGTGTAGAATCTTTGTACAGTCTCAGGGTGGGATTGGAGTGCAGTGACGTCCCCCTGGTTTCCGATTGGTGGAAGCCAGTTTGTGAACGTGTCTTATCGGCCAGCTTGTCGGCTATTTTGGGGGCGGGGCTTGTCCGACATGTCGGCCATTTTTTTTGCGAAAAATTTGAAATAGTATTCTAATAAGGGGGCCTCCTGAACTTGTCCACAGGTCTTCGCTCCTTGTCAAGGTCTATATACTTCGCCCAGAAATGCCCCGCCACTGATTGGATTTTGCTCATTAACGAACGAGACCTAGATTTGGCGCAGTGCGCCCCCTGATTTATCAGTTTTGGCGACCATTTTGTGGGTGCTGTTTATCGGTCATCTTGTCCATCTTGTTCGCCATTTTGCGGGCATGGATTGTGGGCCATCTTGTCGGCCATTTTTGTAACTGTTATGGTGGGAAATTTGAAATAGTATTCTAATAAGAGGATCCTCATACTATCTCATAAGACAACTATAGGTCTCATGAACTTGTTCTCGGGTCCTCGCGTTTTGCCGGGATCAGTAGATTCCGTCCAGACTCCGTGCTCTAATCAGTTAATCAATCAAATCCTTCTTAATCAAATCAATTAATCAAGGCAATCTTAAACAAATCAGCTTCAATCAAATACATGAACAGATTTTTAATTACAGTCCAATTTAAAAAAAATTATACAGATTTTCTTGAACGATAATATACGATTTCACAGCTTACCTTAAACAATAAACAAATTTTCTAAAATACTGCTTTAATAGCTTGCAAAAACCAACTCTCAGTTCAAAATACTGGCTTGATTCAAGTTACAACTTGCAAGAACCAACTATCAATTCAAAAATACTGGCTTAATTTAGCTTACAACTTGAAAAACCGACTTTCATTTCATCAAGCCAGCTTGATTAAGCTTACAACTTGCAAAAATCAACTTTCAATTAAAAAATACTAGCTTGATTTAAGCTACAACTTTAAAAAACCAACTTTTATTTCACAAATACTGATTTGATTTAAGGTACAGCTTGCAAAAACCAACTTTCAATTAAAAAATACTAGCTTGATTTAAGCTACAACTTTAAAAAACCAACTTTTATTTCACAAATACTGATTTGATTTAAGGTACAGCTTGCAAAAACCAACTTTCATTTCAAAAATACCGGTTTAATTTAACTTCCAGCTTGCAAAAACCATCTTCCAATTCTAAAAATTCTGATTTCATTTAACTTACGGTTTGCAAAGACTAAGTCGGACAACTTCCAAGAAAACCATATATTGTCATATAGAGTTGAATTTTGTCTCCTAATTCTCTATTTGAATACCGCATAATATAGTGTGTTGTATTAGAAAAAACAAATTTTACAGTTAGCCAAAGTTGGCAACACCCTAACGCGATTCAGGCACCCTAAATTGGCTCCTGTAGGTTACGATGGTGGGTACACCGCTGATTGATGGGTAACTGTGTTTCGCTTTCGCGTACCACCATTAATACGGGCTTCGAACCACCACCGTTGCTACCTAATTAGTGGAGTTTTCCAAAAACGTTAGAGGTACTTGAATAGTGAACGGTTGTAATTATGGTTACGTAGATGGGGAAATTCAGAACATAATTACTTTATATGAATGATTTGGGGAAAACCGCAACAACCTTATCTTGAATTTATTTCTATATTACTTTGAATTGGACTGTAATTAAAAATCTGTTTAAGTATCTGATTAAGATTGATTTTATTCAGATTGATTTGATTGAGAATTGTTTGATTAAATGATTTGATTGCGACTGGTTTGATTGAGATTGATCTGATTGATTTGATTTAGAAGTATTTGATTGATTGATTTGTCAGAGCGCGGAGTCTGGGCGGAGTCTGTTAACCCTGAGAAGAGGCGAGGATCCAAGAACAAGTTCAGGAGGCTTATAGTTGCTTTATGAGATAGTATAAGGATCCCCTAATTAGAATACTATTTCAAACTTCCTAACATAACAATTACAAAAATGGCCGACAAGATGACAGACAAGCCACGCTCGCAAAATGGCAGAGAAGCCACGCCCGCAAAATGGTCGCCAAAACGGACCAATCAGAAACCAGAGGCGCGCCACAGCCTCTGTAATCACAAGCTGATACTGAATCAACATTCTTTGCTATAACATGTAGGGCAAAATAAACAAAATGTAACCAGTGGCGCAGTATTTTTTAGGGATCATAATTTCTGGGCGGTGTCTATGGACCCAGACTATAGTATGAAGTCCCCCTTATTAGAATACTGTTTCAGGATTCCCACCAAAACAAAAATGTCCAACAAACCACGCCCCCAAAGACCAGAAAGATGGCCGATATGCCATGCCACGAAATGGCCGCCACCAAAATTCAACCTGTGCCGATGCATTTTTCAGGAGAAATAATTAAACAAGTGGGGGGTGAGGTGAAAGTGGACTCATTCTACCTTTATAATCAGCTTCAGTAACGGTTACGTTTGTATTTATTCAATTTCAAACAATTTGTACATAAATAACAAAGATACAGCTGAGGTTTCATTTCGTATTAAATGAAATGCTAAACTGATTTACCAAAATTTAAAACAAAAACATGATAAATACGTCACAAACGGATTTTCTGCTGGAACTTGAAATAGATTAAATACACCGTAACAAACATTGTTTGGCTTGATAAAAAAAACTTGCAGGTTACATAGACAAAGACTTAGATATTAAATCACTCATTTTTTTTTCTTCTAGTATGTATTAATTGCTCATAATTGCAATTGTAGATATATTTTCTTAATTTTTTTTATTCGAGCATAAGAAACTGAAAAGTCAATATACTTACAGACCTTATAGTATATGCCTTTAATAAGGACGCCACTGACCTGTGGCTGTCAAGATGATGTATTACTGTCTGATAATCTGGGAGGTATACCATTTTTAAAGCTCAATTACTAGAAGTAGATTCAAAACACTTATCTTTTTTGCGTTTTTTCATGGTGTATTTGTATACTAAAGTTATACAATCTAAACGTTTCGAAAGCACTTACAGTTATCTTCGCCAGTAGTAATATTGTCAAAAAAATTTCACAAAATGGTTGTATTCTAGCATTTTCATACTAGAAGCAGATTCAGTTATGTACAATGTTATATAATAGTTTTGATAACACCATTCATCAGATTTAAAAATCAGGTTTTGTCAAAAGCCTTAGAACTTCAGAACTGGGAACCTTAGAAAATAAACAGCAGTTGTGGATTGCTGCAACATAAAAAAACAGTTATTTTCCAAACTCTCAAAATCAGTATGTGAGTCTCACTTATTTCAAGTTTTCCACTCACAGGGAAAGTTATAGTGACCCGTCAATAAATTAGAAATTGCACCGAGACGGAACATGTCCTTTTTGAGGTCCATTGAATCCAAGCGGATTTTGAAAAATGCTGACTATGTGTGTGTGCAAATGTGCGCGTTTGTGCATGTGTGTTTGTGTACGTGTACATGTATGTGTGTGTGTGTGTGTGTGTGTGTGTGTGTGTGTGTGTGTGTGTGTGTGTGTGTGTGTGTGTGTGTGTGTGTGTGTGTGTGTGTGTGTGTGTGTGTGTGTGTGTGTGTGTGTGTGTGTGTGTGTGTGTGTGTGTGTGTGTGTGTGTGTGTGAGTGGTGTGAGTGTGTGTGTGTGTGTGTGTGTGTTGTGTGTGTGTGTGTGTGTGTGTGTGTGTGTGTGTGTGTGTGTGTGTGTGTGTGTGTACGTTTGTGTGTTTGTGTTTGTGTGTGGGTGCATGTGTGCTCGATTGTGTGTTCGCACACGGGTGTGTGTGTGTGTGTGTGTGTGCGCACGCGTGCGTGCGTTTACGTGTGTACGTCTGTACGTGTGTACGTGAGTGAGTGTGTGTATGTGTGCTGTGAGAGTGTGTGTGTGTGTGTGTGTGGGTGTGTGTGTGAGTGCGTGTGTGGGTGTGCGTGTGTATGTGTGTGTGTGTGTGAGTATGGGTGTGGTGTGTGTATGTGCGTGCGTGCGTGCGTGCGTGCGAGCGTGCGTGCGTGCGTGCGCGCGTGCGTGCGCGCGTGCGTGCGTGCGTGCGTTCGTGCGTGCGTGCGTGCGTGCGTGGTGTGTGTGTGTGTGTGTAGGTGTAGGTTTCTGAGTGTGTGTGTGTGGGTGTGTGAGTGTGGATATGGTGTGTGCGTTTAAGCGCGCATGTGCATGTGTGCACGCGCATGTGTGTATGTTAATTCCTATGTGTGCTTGTGTGTGTGTGTGTGTGTGTGTGTGTGTGTGTTTGTGGTGAGTGCGCGCGTGTGGTTGTGTATGCGGGATTGGGTATGTGGATGTGTGAGTTTGTGAGTGTCTGTGTGGGTGTTTGGAGTGGGTGTATGTATGTGGATGTGTAATAAAAGTTATTTTTATTTGAATTATTTCATTTCTTTGTAGTTTAAAAGGTTGTGTGTTTCTCCCCACCAGGTATTTTTAAGATGTTCTTAAAGTGAACTCATTATTATGAAGTAATTTAATACAATTTAATAATTCAGTTTGCTTTGAATATATTTATTAGAATAATTTTATTGTTTAGTTGGTCACACAGAGATATCCATTCGTTAGATATATTACATAACAAGCTTATGGCATTTTAACTGAATGGCATCTTAAAGCAAACACAAATATTTTCACCGAACAAAAGTTCATTAAATCTGTGAATCTGTGCGTTTGTAACTTTTTTGTGTTAAGGAATATTGAAAATCTGAATTCGGAAAGAGGATCAAAAAATAATAGGTGTCACCATTTGTACGAACTTTGTATTTCATCAGAAACATGGTCAAATCGGGCGTCAAAATATAAAAATTATTAATATAGATAAGATATATCATTTTATAATGAAGCTTAAAATGATTATTTTGTTTTTGCACGTCAATTTTATTCGGTCTAGAACTTGTTTACTTATGAATATTTTTTCTTGAACGTAGAGCACTTAACAGTATATGCTCGCAAATTCAAAAATACACCTATACACACATACATCTTAGTCTTTTTTCACTTTTTCTATAGGAACCAGAAACAAAGACAAGGACCCTGTAATTAAATTTAAACAATCTTTTCTTTACAGCCAAAATGACAATTTAGCTAAATGTTAATTACAACTTGAGTAAACTTTTGCTAGTAAAAAGGCATTTGTTGAAATCCCAACATTGTGCTGTTTTTAATTAGTGTGCCCTTCAACGAGCTTTACAAAGTTACTCATTTTTTTTTACATCAAAGTGAATATGTAGCCTGTATCTCCACTTCGCATCTGAACAGTATTTTATACGTTTATAAGGTACCTAATTATCATCACAGAATTTTCGTTTCAATGAGGTTGAATACGCAATAGTGGTGAGCATAATCGTGCATTCATACCTCATGCAGAGCTTATGTTAAGTATTGTTCGAAAGAATAGCGCTTGAAGTGATAGTAGTACTCAGCAAACGATAGCGATTTGCATGTGAGAAACAAAATTGAAAATAGATTTAGTTAGATAAAGAAATTCAATTAAATTTCAATGCCGTTAGCTTTGAATGCGTAAGGTAATTAAATCGAATGCCCAATTCAGCTTTACCAAGTTATAAATTTGAATAGCAAATGTAAATAAATAAAAAGAAAAACACCATTTAAACTTTTTTTTTAATAGATAATGCAATGCGACAGACTACAGAAAAAAGAGAGTAATTTTTGATAAATGACATTTAGGTCAAAAATAATACACAGAATATATATATATATATATATATATATATATATATATATATATATATATATATATATATATATATATATTTACGGTAACTTTAATTGGTAACAAAATTTATAAAGCCAAGGCTCGGTGGTTCAGTGCTAGTAGGCATTGGGGTGGGTTAATACAGTTAAATAATTATACATAATATTATATACAGAAATAAGATAAAATAATAATCAGGAAAAATGGACGCCACGTACTTCCAAGATAGTTATATTTGTAATTTACCTTAGTTCGAAGTACGAAAAACTAAATAAATCATAGAAAAATTATGAATAAATAGACACAATGGGGTCACAAAATTATAATCGCCATCAAAACAGATAAATGGTCTAAATGGTAACATAAATTTGACAAGTAATAGAGATACCCGTAAGGATTGATTAATAAAAAAAGGAAATAAATATTATTTTAATATAACATTGAATGATTGATCCAAATTACCTTAAATTAATCCTCGAGCAACAAAAAAAAGGAGGAAAAGTGATATTAGTTACGTTAATCTTACAAAGTTTTCAGAATTCGGTTTACCCAAGTAAACAAGCGATCAAGTATATCAATAATCTCACCTGAAAATAACTTCTTTCCGGTGTCGTTCCCTTGCGCAAGTAACGTCCGAAATTACAGAAGCTAAATGGAAAAGAAAACAATAATAATTCGGACCTTAAACAATAGGTTGGCCCTAGAAAATGGATACATTAATTACTTGATTGACAACAAATTCGAATACTGAAGGTACACTAATAAATTAGGTTACAATAGGCAAACACATAGTTAAAGGTAAAGTGGTTTACAATATTGATAAATAATTGAAACTTAAACAAAATTATGAATTTAGAAAGAAATCTAATAAGCAAATAGTGACAGTGAAATTTTCACGTATAAATTAAGACTATAAAAGTAAGATAATAATTTATTGAAATGACTAAATTTTAGCTAGGCAAGTTATCTAATATTAAAAGTAAACAATTACTAGGTAAATTCGTGTGAGCAGACAGTAGTTTTCTTTATAAGTCATTAAATTAGAATTTCTCCAGTCGTAAGAAAAATTCAAAATGGCAGCGGTGTTATTTTTCTATTGACGACGCTGGATCAACTCGAAGTGGTAGTGGGTAGGTAATACACGTAGAGGGAGAAAAATAAGCGAAAACGAAAAGGGAAAAAAAACGCTACGAAAGAAAATATAACATTAAATGACAGAATGATTCACAAAAATTACTGACCTTGTAAGCTGGTAACCACAAGCGTTAAAATTAGATAAGGAGAAACACAACACTCTTGAACGCTTAAAACCGTAATAATTATCACGTAACTTAAGTGACGCGAACTAGCATCAGGTTCGGCACAAAAATTAATTATTCATTGATCGAGAAATCCGGAAAATATCCGTTTTATTTTTAATTAGAAAATCATGTCAATGAATCGCGGTTCAAGTGAAGCAAAAAAAAAATCCAACTCACTTTTTTTTGTGTGTGTACCCTTGCAACCACGGAAACAGAAAACAAAAAAAACGAAACTAAAAGCGGAAACAAGGGTTCGAGATTAACGAACCCAATACACCAATGAGAATCAAGTAGACTGCAAACGTACGCTATCCGGCAGTAAAGAAAAAATGAAAACAATTTATTCCATAGAATAGCGATCCTAGAAATGTGACCAAATTAATTAAGATAACGTTACACCCCCTAACAAAAATATAGCCAGGAAGCGTGAAGAATAGAGGAAAAAAAAGGTAGCTAAATAGCGAAATTAAAAAAAACAAATCAAAAGAGTAATCTAAAAGACCACACGCAATGCGTAACATCAGTACAATCAACAAGTCAATTAGGAACAAAAGAAAGAACGGTAATGAAACCTAGGAGGAGAGGGAAAGAAAAATACAAGAAAATCAACAGTCTAAATTCCAACGAAGGTAACAAAACAAAAGGGAAAAGGATAGAAAATAGGAGAAAAGAAGAAAGAACGGAGTGTAGTAGTGAATAGGGCTCGATGGAAGAGCGAGGAAAGTGTTCAAAGAAAAAAAGGAATTGAGCACTAACCTATCAAGAAACCGCCACAACGTCCTCAGCCAACCACCCATTTTGACGTTGAAGAAGACCAAGAGAAAAATGAATAAATAATAAAGGAAAGGAAAAAGGGGAAAGAGAAAAAAAATCGGAAAATTACACCTTTTGACGTTTATGTCGTTTACGAGGTTTATATCGTTTGAGAGAAATGGTATCCGAAGATATCGTAGGGTGATCATCTGAGTCAGATGCAGAAGAATGTAAATTATCAGAGTAAGCGGGTTTCAAATCTTTAGCGTGGAATATACGTATAGATTTCCCTAAAGAATCAGCTAATTCATAAGTCCAGGTAGACATGACTTTTCTTATTTTAAAGGGGCCTAAAAATTTAGGAGCAAGTTTAGCATTTAAAAATTTAGAAGCGTCAGATAAGACAAAGTTCCGTTTCCACACTGCATCACCTTTCCTATAAGTGACCGTGCGTTTACGTAGATTATAGCGATCTTGAGTACGTTTCGTAGAACGTCTCATTTTATCAAGAATATCAGTACGCAACCTTTCATAAAATTCTTTAGTACGAGTAGTAACAACAGGGTTAGTATCAATGGAAGGAGTTTCATCATCTAAACGAGTTTTAAACATATTTCCAAAGAGTACGTGTTCCCGACCACAGAACGCGAAGTAAGGAGTGTAGTCAGTTATTTCATGTTTAGAAGTTCTTATGGCACAGCCAATTTTAGGTAGGTTAACATTCCATGTACGTTGGTTTTCTTTAATATATGAAGCGATCATGGTTTTCAAAACTCTATTAACGCGTTCGGTAGGATTGGCTCTAGGATGATATTTAGCTGTAAATAATATTTCTGTTTGATAGTTTGAGCATAATTTGGAAAATTCCTGACTACGGAATTGTACGCCATTATCAGCGATTAAGTATTGAGGAGTACCAAATAACAAAAATATTTGTACTTCCATAATCTTACAAATTTTAGAGGCACTAGCAGTACGAAGTGGAAAGAAACATGGAAATTTAGTAAAATAGTCAGCAATAACAAAAATATATGAGTTACCTTTTGAGGAGCGAGGTAAGGGACCGACAATATCACAACTTAACACTTGCCATGGGCGAGTAGGAGTTGCTCTAGGAGAGAATAAACCTGGTTGTTCTCTTTGTTCAACTTTGTGAGCAGCACAGGTATGACAGTTACGAATATATCTAGCAATATCGGCACGAAGATTTGGCCAGTAGAAAAATTTATTAATGCGGCTTAGAGTTTTAGTAACACCAGAGTGACCACAAGTAGGAGGATCATGATATAGGCGAATGATTTTACTACGTTGATTCTTAGGAACAACCACTCTCCAATTTCCCAATGAGATATCAGTGAGGTCAGAAGAAGTAACATGCTTGTAAAGTAGATTATTTTCAAGACACCAGAGGGGAAATTTTTTTGGATTTTTAGAAACATGTTCAAACATTTTTAAGTACCAGGGATCCGTAATAGGTAGAGTAATTGAAGGTACGGTATTAGTTATATTTATTTCGCAAAGTTGTGGGAGAGAATCAGAAGGCAATTCGGGTATAGCTCGAGATAAAGTATCAGGAACGACGTGATTGTTTCCTTTACGATGTATGATAGAGAAATTATACTGTTGTAGGCGTAAGGCCCAACGAGCCAGACGTCCAGAAGGGTTCTGAAGTTTATTCAGCCAAATGAGTGAGTGATGATCCGTTATGACAGTGAAATGAGCACCTTCTATATAGGCACGAAATTTCTCAACAGCCCATAGAACAGCTAAACATTCTTTTTCGGTGGTAGAATATTTTGTTTCGGGTTTAGTTAAAGAGCGACTAATGTAGAAGGTGACTTTTTCACCATCAGGGGTTTCCTGACTTAAGACAGCACCTAAGCCATAGTTAGAAGCATCAGTTTGGATAGTAAAAGGCAAGGTGAAATCTGGGCAAGAAAGTATCGTAGCAGAAATAAGTTGTTGTTTTAGAAAAGAGAAAGCTTCGTTACATTCAGGAGACCAAACAAATGGAGTATTTTTACGAGTTAAATGAGTTAAGGGAGCTAAAGCAGTAGAGAAATTTGGTATGAAGCGACGGTACCAACTCGCCATTCCCAGTAATCGACGAATTTCAGAGACAGAAGAAGGTTGTGGTATAGAGATAATAGCGTTGACCTTTCCAGGATCTACAAGTAAACCATTTCTATTGACAACATAGCCAAGATATTTTAGTTCGAGAGACAAAATGACATTTGTCTTTGTTCAAAACGAGACCAGCAGTAGACAATCTATCAAAAATTCGGGTTAAAACTTCTAAATGTTTTTTGAAAGAAGGGGTAGCTATGATAATATCGTCGAGATAAGCGAAACAATACGGTTCCAAATCATCACCAAGAATTTGATCTATTAAACGTTGAAACGTAGCAGGAGAGTTATGTAAACCAAAAGGCATACGAGTAAATTGATATAGGCCTCTGCCAGGTATGGTAAATGCAGTAATGGGTTTAGAATCTTGAGCTAAGGGGATTTGCCAATAAGTAGAACGAATATCTAGAGAAGAAAGAAATTGAGCATCACGAAGACGATCTAAGATAGTATTTATATTAGGAAGAGGGTAAGCATCTTTTTCAGTGACTGCGTTAACCTTTCGGTAGTCTATACAAAAACTGTAAGAATTATCTTTTTTTTTAACGAGAACTATTGGACTAGACCAAGGGCTTGACGAAGGTTCCACAATTCCCAGTCTTATCATAGAGTCAAGTTCATCATTAGCGATCTTAAGTAATATAGGAGAAAGCGGGTAGTAACGTTGTTTGATAGGCTCACTGGTTGTACGTATACGGTGTTCTATTAAAGTAGTACAGCCAAGTTCAGAAGAATTTAGTACAGGAGTATCTAATAGTGATTGTAGCGATTGTTCTTCAGTATCAGAGAGATTAGATCTAGTAACAAGATGATCAGTAGTAGATAAGGAACAAATTTCTTCAGAATTTCCAAAAGTCCAAGTACCAGTTTGAAAATTAGGGGCAAAATCTATTGCTTTCCAAAAGTCAATACCTAAGATAAGTGGTTGAGTAACTTCAGGAATGACTAAGACTTCAAGAGTGACTGTCTTGTCTTGTAGAGTGATAGGGAGATTCAGAGTACCAAGAATGTAGCAAGTTTCACCATTAGCAAGTAAACAAGAAGAAGAGGATTTAGGAAAAGGACGATATTTCTGTAGAGAAAGACCTAATGTACTTAAGAGGTTCCATCCTAATTGGCCTAATATAGTTTTAGAGCAACTAGAATCTAGCAAGCTTTTAAAAGGGTAGCCAAAAATGGTTATATTAAGGTAAGGACGTTCATCCTTGCGAACATTAGCTAAGACAAAATTTAAGACATGTTTGTGATGATCAGGTAGTGTAGCAAAAGGAGGTTCCGAGATAAGTGATAGTGAAGAGGGCTCGACTCGCTCCGAGAACTCTAAGTTTAGTTTAAAGAAGTGTCATTACAATTTGGACATTTTGGTTTAGTGACCTTTGGTTTCCCACAGCCATAACAATGAATAATTTGTGGTTCTGAGCAATTTGGAGAGACATGACCAGTTTTGTTGCAATTCCAACACTTGATTGGTGAGTTATTAAAAGTAGGTTTAGGTTTAGAGGAAGATTCCAAAGTAAGTTTCGGTTTCGAATCAGTCGAACTAGTAACAACAGTTGTAGGAGTGTTTTTCGTATCTTTTCCCTTAGGAGCAGACACTACAGAAGCAGCAGAAACTTTAGGAGTATTTGAGTTCAATTTAGGAGGAAGTGAGGTAATCACATCAGTATCAGAAGAAGACGAGGAAGCAATACTTAAGTAGGCGAGACTAGGTTCAAGTAAGTGAGAAGATTTTCGTGAAGGTGGAGGTTTAAATGTTTCGACAAAATACTGGTTCTGTTCAATTTGTTTGCCTAAGGCAGAAAGTTGTGCAATGCTAGAGATTGGAGTTAAGGTTAAGGCATTCTGGTAAAGTGGAGTTAAATTTCGTCGTATGTAGTATAATTGTTTTGTTTCAGAGAGAGGAGTAGTTAAACGTTGAAAAAGATTATACATTACAGCAAGGTACGAGCTCATATTTTCAGAAGGACACATAGTTCTATTTTTAATTTCGTCAAGTAACCTTTCATCGTAGTCGATCGGCAAGAATTCAGTTTTCAGTAAAGAGACAACTTCATCCCATTTAGTTAAAGTGAATTTTCTAGATCGGTACAGTAGAAGAGCACGTCCTGTTAACAATTCAGGAGTATGAGCAAAAAGTGTGTGTTTAGTAATCCCACGAGAAGAAGCTAGTTCATCCAAGCGAGTAAGAAAATCTAAGAGAAACTTTTCCTTCGCCAGAGAAAGTTAAACCAAGTTTAGAGATGTCTAAACGTTTAGCAAAACAAAGTGGTTCAGACATAGAAGCTACAGCAGGTACGGTTTCATTTAGTTCAAGTTCATCTTCACTAGAAGAAAGTAGTGGAGGAGTAGACGGATTAGAATCATTATCGGTAAGTTCGGCTACAGTAGAATCAGAAGAAGTAGTTGGTTTGAGGCTAGATGAAGGTAATTTGTTAAAATCTGTAAATGTGACGCTGTTAAGTTTTTTGAGTTTTTGTACTACGTTTGATTTCAAAGTAGCAATGGTTAGAAGTAATGTGTTACGTTGACCTGTTTCGGTATCATTGGTAGAATTCATTAACGAGCAACGACGTTCTATATGAGGAAGTAAACTATTCAAACGAAGAAAGTCCCTTGATTTAGGATCGTTAGTAACTCTATCGGTTAAACCTTCAGTTTCTTCAATCATTTCAGTAACTGCAGTCAAATCATCAGCAAAAGGAATAGAATGAGTAATGGCAGTTAAAGATTTCCCCAATTCCAGTACAATAGCATTTCGTGCAAGTTTTCTCAAATTACTAGCAATAGTAGGTAAAGTAATACTTCTAGACACAATTTCATATTCTAGTTCGGTTTTATGTAAACGGTTAACATCTAGTTTGAATGAGAACATGGTTAGTGAACACTAAGAAAAAACAAGTTAAACAAGGAAAAAACAAAAAAACATAGGCCCCACCACGTTGGGCAGCCAAAATAATTATGTTACGGCAACTTTAATTGGTAACAAAATTTATAAAGCCAAGGCTCGGTGGTTCAGTGCTAGTAGGCATTGGGGTGGGTTAATACAGTTAAATAATTATACATAATATTATATACAGAAATAAGATAAAATAATAATCAGGAAAAATGGACGCCACGTACTTCCAAGATAGTTATATTTGTAATTTACCTTAGTTCGAAGTACGAAAAACTAAATAAATCATAGAAAAATTATGAATAAATAGACACAATGGGGTCACAAAATTATAATCGCCATCAAAACAGATAAATGGTCTAAATGGTAACATAAATTTGACAAGTAATAGAGATACCCGTAAGGATTGATTAATAAAAAAAGGAAATAAATATTATTTTAATATAACATTGAATGATTGATCCAAATTACCTTAAATTAATCCTCGAGCAACAAAAAAAGGAGGAAAAGTGATATTAGTTACGTTAATCTTACAAAGTTTTCAGAATTCGGTTTACCCAAGTAAACAAGCGATCAAGTATATCAATAATCTCACCTGAAAATAACTTCTTTCCGGTGTCGTTCCGTTGCGCAAGTAACGTCCGAAATTACAGAAGCTAAATGGAAAAGAAAACAATAATAATTCGGACCTTAAACAATAGGTTGGCCCTAGAAAATGGATACACTAATTACTTGATTGACAACAAATTCGAATACTGAAGGTACACTAATAAATTAGGTTACAATAGGCAAACACATAGTTAAAGGTAAAGTGGTTTACAATATTGATAAATAATTGAAACTTAAACAAAATTATGAATTTAGAAAGAAATCTAATAAGCAAATAGTGACAGTGAAATTTTCACGTATAAATTAAGACTATAAAAGTAAGATAATAATTTATTGAAATGACTAAATTTTAGCTAGGCAAGTTATCTAATATTAAAAGTAAACAATTACTAGGTAAATTCGTGTGAGCAGACAGTAGTTTTCTTTATAAGTCATTAAATTAGAATTTCTCCAGTCGTAAGAAAAATTCAAAATGGCAGCGGTGTTATTTTTCTATTGACGACGCTGGATCAACTCGAAGTGGTAGTGGGTAGGTAATATACGTAGAGGGAGAAAAATAAGCGAAAACGAAAAGGGAAAAAAAAACGCTACGAAAGAAAATATAACATTAAATGACGGAATGATTCACAAAAATTACTGACCTTGTAAGCTGGTAACCACAAGCGTTAAAATTAGATAAGGAGAAACACAACACTCTTGAACGCTTAAAACCGTAATAATTATCACGTAACTTAAGTGACGCGAACTAGCATCAGGTTCGGCACAAAAATTAATTATTCATTGATCGAGAAATTTTTTTAATCAGTATCCGTCGTCCTGGATATCTAATGATCTGTTATCCCCCCCCCCCCCACTTTGTTTTGTGACGTCACGATTAACGCATTCTGATTGGTTAACACAAAAGTAAAAATTTAGAATTTTATAAGGTGATATTCAGAATGTTGTATTATACGAAAGTCCTTTTTGGCAAAGTATACTACGTTAGAATGTATACACTAAGCAGTCAACATATGTAATAGATTATTATAAGTTTTTGTTATGAACGAATAAGTTCAAAGGTAAATATGTAATTAAAAATTATTATTAATTTTATTAAATACATAAATAAAAAGTTTACCTCGAGGTAAACTTTTTATTTATGTATTTAATAAAATTAATAATAATTTTTAATATGTAATAGATGTTCAAAATTTGTTGTGTTAAACATAAATACAACTAATGTACCATATAAAAGATTTAAAATTTTATCAATTTTATTCGTATCGTTGGTTATGAACAAAAAGAATGCTCTGCCAACATTAGTGGTACAGTAGAGCGTTGATTATGCAAACGTTGGTCAACCGAACGATCGCCTAACCGAGTTGATAGTTCACACCCCGCTCGCGCATTACGCTCTTCTCTCGGAATCCTCGCCCTACCGCACTTGTCCCGAATTATCAAAACGCCAACGCTTAGTAACGGTTAGCGCTCTGTTGCGGTTAGTTGTGTCGACTTTGACAGGTGTATTTGATACATATTCAAAATGCGTAAACGTAAACATGTAGTCTTTTCTGTTAGAGATAAACACAAGGTTAATGAACGATTCGCGGAAGACGAATCTGCAACCAAGTTATCTACTAAATACAAAGTGGTTTCAATAGGAAGCACGAAAAACTCTTGCTTCACGTCTTGAATTAGCAGCACCTGGACTTAAAGCAAGTAAGGATTGCTTAAATGCTTTAGCTTATGTTAATGCCACTGGTAAACACCGAATACCTATGCTCGTCATTGGTAAAAATAAGAAACCACATTGCTTCAAACATGCTAACATGCCTGTGATACCCATTGTTTGCACCTCAAAAAAGAATGCTTGAATGGACTCTACAATCTTTACTGAATTCTTTATGGAGGTCTTTATACTCTCTGTGTAAATGCATCAGTTGAAGAAAGGCAAACGAGGGAAAACATTACTGGCCCTAGATAATGCACCAACTCATCCTTCATGTGACATCTTAAAAATCCGTGTTTATAAAAGCGACGTTTCTTCCACCTATCGTAACATCCTCATTACAGCATATGGATCAAAGCGTTACTGAGACTTTCAACATTATTACAGAAAAGAAATGTTACATAAGTTATTGTTAGAAATAGAAGAAGAGGGAGAAGAAATCATTATAACAAATCATACAAAGATTGACTTGAAAGATGCGTCGTACATGATCGGATCTACATGGAATATTGTAAAATAAAAGTTTGAAGAAAGCCTGGAATAATGTTTTGAGTATCGCGGAAAATTCTCAAAGTGAACGTGCAAATAAGGAACAGAACGACATGCTCGAAATGCCAAATATGCTAAATAAAGGTACTCAATTCGATTATCCGAATAAATTGGGTTGTCGAACACGCCTGTCCCCCAATTAGTTCTGGTAATGGACGCTATACTGTAATTGCTCCTTACGGGTACGTCTAATAGGTTTAATTATATTATTACGTTCTTTAATGAAATAACCTTTAGCTTGTAAAGACGTCTTTGAATGATGCTCGGTCCACTAGATCTTTCATTACACTCATTTCTTGACGTGGATGATGATTTTATAGTTTATGAAGATATCTTTGTATGTGTGTGCGTGCTTTCATACCTGCGTGCGCGCGTGAGTGCTAGCGCGTGTGTGCGTGCGTGTTTGCGTGCGTGCGAGCGTACGTGCATGTGTGCGTACTTGCGTGCGTGTGTGCGTGCGTTTGTGCGTGCGTTTGTGCGTGCATGCATGCGTGCGTGCGCGCGAGCGCGCGTGCGTGCGTGCGTGCGTGTGCATACGTGCGTGCATGCGTGTGTGCATGCGTGCAAGCATGCGTCAGTGCCTGCGTGCGTGCGCGTGTGTAGGTGTTTGTGGGTGTTTGTCGGTTCCTAAACTTTAAAACACAAATTTGGCTTGTTTTTCCACAGTAACCTGTCCGGTTGCATATACAACATTTATAAATTCTAAAAACTTATTTAGTGCCTCCTCTTCGTATCTCAAAATTATAAAATGATCATCAACATATCTATACCAAGTGAAAAGTTTTTTAGGTGCACTTTGTAGGACTGATGTTTCAAACTTTTCCATGTAAAAATCAACTACTACAGGACTAAGACGGCTTCCCATAGTTACATCATCAAGTTGTTCATAACATTTTTATTCTACTCAAAAAAGCTAATGTTAGGACAGTTCTAAAACAGAATTGTTACATCTGAAAAAATATTAAACAATCATTAGATAATAAAAGTACGGTTATAAACCTATCCAATCAAGTTTTTTTAGATAACACTATGGATGCACTTACAAAAGCTGGAAACTTTGCCATAACACCGTTGGAGGGTAAAGTACAGTAGATTGTAGGTTGTCAGGTGAGAAGATTGTGCTGGGATGCTCGCTATAATTAAACAATACCTAAAGATGAATACTGGATTTTTAAAGAATTTGTTAATAATTTAATCAACAGATTCGTAAATCTTACAACATAAAACGTGTAAACGTTGCGCTGCAGAGTTTGTCTAAGTGATAAGGATATTGAATGCGATTTTGAAAGGTATGCTAATTGCAATAAAGCTATTCATAGTGATTGTGTATCAAATATAACAAGAAATGCATTAAAAAAATCATTTACTTATGTGATAGCTGTAGAAATGTTGAAGAGATTGAAATGGATAACCTTGTAACGAAAGAATTGATAATTAGCGCACTTAATAATCTAAAAGATTGTAATATACACAGGCCAGTTTAGCGACTACGCAACTCGAATGTAAAAACCAAATTAATACGCGAATTTACATAAGCCAAACGATCGTCTAATTTTCATGAGAAACCAGGTAGAATCACTTACGTTCTGTGAAAGAGTTGTTACCAGATATATGTGTTGCGGGTTTCTAGGGCAGGATAAAATAAAGTTAACACAATAAAACACAGTATATAAATTTGTACACAAATGCAATGTAGTTCTGCAATTTTTATTGCGGATAAGCTAAATTTCCGCTTACTACAACAAGAATCACAACATAAATAAAATGTAAGTATTAGTTAGAAATACATAGAAAAGTATGTATTTGTATTCTATTGCTTATTGCAGGATCGCCCTACTCTAATCCTAATAAATCAATGTGGCAATATGATAATATTTAATACAGGCCTGTACTTAAAAAATGGTTTGGATTCTACCCGCCTTTTAATTTATAAATTAATATGGCGCATAACAAGATGAAATAGGTGAATTTTAACGAAAAGCAAAATTGTACCGAGTTGCGAACTATTAACCTTGAAGATGGTGTGCAAAAATTAACAGAAGTGAACAAATCGCTTAGATTAGTTAGGTGCTATGCGATACTAATGTTCTAAAACAAAGGTCGCAAAATGATTGGTCTGCCTATTACAAAAAATTAAAATTTCGGTTTAATCCTCAAATTAATTGCTCAAAATAACAATTTTCCAACTTTTAATCCTAATAAAATGAAATCTGGAGTAATTAGATTGAAGCCGTTGAAACAAAACTTGGATTGAAACGTTTAAAGAAAGAAGTAGTAAACGAACAGGATAATATTTTGATAAGAAAGGACTATAAAGGTAAAATATACTAGGTTACAACTGTAGAACATTTGCTTCATCTAATGTAGCTAAAAAATTATGTCTACTTGTAATTAATTAATCAATAATAATGGTTTATGTTTGGAATTATCTGTTAGTTGCAACTGATTTCGTAGGTTGTAACATTGATTGATTATAAATCAAAATATTAGGAACTTCAGAAACATTTTGATTTTCTTTGTTTGTCAGCTGCAGTGCGACAACACTAACCTTATAGTTGTAACAATATTTACCGAAATTTGGATTGATGATTCTGAAAAATATAAATAATATAATATACATGGGTATGATATATTTTGTGACTGTAAGACAAACAAACCTAAGGGCTTCTGGACTTACTATCTGTATAAGTGATATTGATAAGGTTGTTGCTAGAAAGCATAGTGTCAAATAACTGTGTCCATAAATCTTGTGAAATCAATAATTTTAACTTTGATATCCATTTCTACCGTTTATTATCATATAGTATAAATTAATTTACAAAAAAATTGAAACAATTGTTAGATTTAATAGTAACGAGTAATGTTATATATGCAGGTGATATAAAGATAAATTAATCTCAATAATGATGCAATGGCACATGAAATTGAAGATTGTGTATTATGTTTGACTGCTACAGGTTGATAGCTCTATATCTTTAGATACTACATCACAAACCTCCAGGTCCTATTTGGATCACATTTACGTTAAACTGTAATTTAATTCAATCTGCAGACGCCACATAAATATTATAGACTATAGGTTTAACTACGATCAAATACCCTATCGCAAAGAAAAACAATTGTTTCTATTATAATCAGATTAATAATGTAATAATATATAGTACCATATATTGTATATGAGATGATATCACTGTTGAATCTGCAACTAATAGCATGGAAAAGTGTACAATGCAAGCAACAGTTAAATGAAAAGGACAAGAAAATTAGATTACAGAATATCACGGCCTTGGCTGAAGAATTGTATTATCCAAAAACTGAAGACCGTAGTAAACTAAATAAAACAGCCATTTCGCATAACACAAATGAGTAAGTTCAAATTGAATTTAATATAATGATTGAAAATGCAAAATTAGTATAGTTACTATACAAATTTAATTGAGTCTACTAGTGCACAAAAGAGTTCGAAAATTATTAGTTCAATCTTACTAACAAACAATAAACAGGACATTAAATTAATTACTTATGACGGCGTTGTACACCAATTACGTACTGAAATTTGCAATATGTTTAATAAAGTATTCACAGAAATTCCCAAAAATCTTGCTGCTATTTTTAAGATAGTAGTACTTTATTGGAGGAGAGTGAATTTCAATGGTTCAAAACTAATGAAAGTATGTCATCTATTAACGAACTGTATGTCATATATTTAATCTTAGTTATGAAAAGGGTATATTTCCATCTGTCTTAAAAAGATCGATTATTATACTAATATTGAAATCTGGCGATCCACCACATGGTCCAAAAAATTCTAGACCTATATCGTTGGTATCTACAATATCAAAGATCTTTGGAAAAGCTACAAATAAATGTCTTTTAAATTACATGAATGACGTGAAATAATAAATAAATCATAACAACAATTCGGATTCATTAAAGGTCTTGGTACCTAAAAAGCGATTATTTAATTTATGTCTAGTATATATTGTAACATTAATAGTGGTAATAGTGGTGCTAGTGCTGGTTTGCTTTCAGATATAAAGAAGCATTTGATACATTAGATATAAGTACCCTTCTATAAAAAATGGAAGAGGAGTAGTATGTCAATGATTTAGAACCTAGTTAGTTAACAGGGTAAAAGCAGTCAGGTTTGGGCATTCTGTTGACGATCGGATGTTAATTAGTTGTGGTGCTCCACAGGAATGCATATTATCAACAAGCTTACTCTTATTTTATGTTAATTTTGAAAATCTTCAAATCCATTCTTTTTTTTTTCTTGAAAAATCTGGAACACTGGAACTGTGGCAGGACCTGTAATAAACAAAATGCATCTAGGTCCCACACAAAAAATGAAAAGCACCGAATGCATTTTAATAGCTAAGCCATCATCGTCTAGGACGACCTTAAGGAATTTCTAATATATGTATATACCATCATCGAGTAACGCTTCGTTGCTTATCTGGTGAAAGTGAAACGCATGAAAGTTGAACGAATTCTGACTAGCTTAAAGGTGCTTGATCGTCATTATTCATTTGTTTGTTTTGGAAGATCTCTAAGCTTTCATAAAAAACAACTTCGTGCTTGCTACTAACGTGTTTGATTAATGATACCTTATCTACTACATGATTTTTATCAAACATAAGCCACAATTACAGATTTTCTAAAGAACGTTATTAAACATTGTATCTTTAGCATTTAACTATTTGATCGACTATATTTCGGAACCATTTACCAAGCAAACATTTTTAAATTAAACATGGTTGAAACAACTACACTAGCATATTAAACAAGGTTGAATAAATCTGTAGTATACTTCAACAAATATATTAAACACAGCAGAAGGCGGTACAACTTAAATATTTTAGGGACACCTTACAATGCTATCATAATTTTAGAAATGTATATGTATATGTAACTGTACCTGTATCTGTATCTGTATCTGTATCTGTATCTGTATCTGTATCTGTATCTGTATCTGTATCTGTATCTGTATCTGTATCTGTATCTGTATCTGTATCTGTATCTGCATCTGCATCTGCATCTGCATCTGTATCTGTATCTGTATCTGTATCTGTATCTGTATCTGTATCTGTATCTGTATCTGTATCTGTATCTGTATCTGTATCTGTATCTGTATCGGTATCTGTATCTGTATCTGTATCTGTATCTGTATCTGTATCTGTATCTGTATCTGTATCTGTATCTGTATCTGCATCTGCATCTGCATCTGTATCTGTATCTGTATCTGTATCTGTATATGTATCTGTATCTGTATCTGTATCTGTATCTGTATCTGTATCTGTATCTGCATCTGCATCTGCATCTGCATCTGTATCTGTATCTGTATCTGTATATGTATATGTATCTGTATCTGTATCTGTATCTGTATCTGTATCTGTATCCGTATCCGTATCCGTATCCGTATCCGTATCCGTATCCGTATCCTTATCTGTATCTGTATC
This sequence comes from Vesta saturnalis, assembly GCA_036346205.1. Lineage (NCBI taxonomy): Eukaryota > Metazoa > Arthropoda > Insecta > Coleoptera > Lampyridae > Vesta > Vesta saturnalis. The sequence continues at coordinate 906,257 of JARFJB010001564.1, forward strand.
TGTATCTGTATCTGTATCTGTATCTGTATCTGTATCTGTATCTGTATCTGTATCTGTATCTGTATCTGTATCTGTATCTTTATCTGTATCTGTATCTGTATCTGTATCTGTATCTGTATCTGTATCTGTTATCTGTATCTGTATCTGTATCTGTATCTGTATCTGTATCTGTATCTGTATCTGTATCTGTATCTGTATCTGTATCTGTATCTGTATCTGTATCTGTATCTGTATCTGTATCTGTATCTGTATCTGTATCTGTATCTGTATCTGTATCTGTATCTGTGTCTGCGTCTGCGTCTGCATCTGCATCTGCGTCTGCATGTGAGTCTGCGTCTGCGTCTGCGCCTGCGTCTGCGTCTGCGTCTGCGTCTGCGTCTGCGTCTGCGTCTGCGTCTGCGTCTGCGTCTGCGTCTGTGTCTGTGTCTGTCTCTGTGTCTGTGTCTGTGTCTGTGTCTGTCTGTGTCTGTGACTGTGTCTGTGTCTGTCTGTGTCTGTGTCTGTGTCTGTGTCTGTGTCTGTGTCTGTGTCTGTGTCTGTGTCTGTGTCTGTGTCTGTGTCTGTGTCTGTGTCTGTGTCTGTGTCTGTGTCTGTGTCTGTGTCTGTGTTTGTGCCTGTGTATGTGTCTGTGTCTGTGTCTGTGTCTGTGTCTGTGTCTGTCTGTGTCTGTGTCTGTGCCGGTGTCTATGTCTGCGTCTGTCTATCTCTGTGTCTGTGTCCGTGTCCGTGTCCGTGTCCGTGTCCCTGTCCGTGTTGGTGTCCGTGTCCGTGTCCGTGTCCGTGGCTGTGCCTGTTTCTGTGTCTGTGTCTGTGTTAGTGTCTGTGTCTGTGTCTGTTTCTGTGTCTGTGTCTGTGTCTGTGTCTGTGTCTGTGTCTGCGTCTGTGTCTGTGTCTGTGTCTGTGTCTGTGTCTGTGTCTGTGTCTGTCTCTGTGTCTGTGTCTGTGTCTGTGTCTGTGTCTGTGTCTGTGTCCTTGTTTGTGTCTGTGTCTGTGTCTGTGTCTGTGCCTGTGCCTGTGTCTGTGTCTGTGTCAGTGTCTGGGTCAGTGTCTGTGTCTGTGTCTGTGTCTGTGTCTGTGCCTGTGTCTGTGTCTGTGTCTGTGTCTGTGTCTGTGTCTGTGTTTGTGTCTGTGTCTGTGTCTGTGTCTGTGTCTGTGTCTGTGTCTGTGTCCGTGTCTGTGTCTCTGTCTGTGTCTGGTGCTCGTGTCGTGTCGTGGTCTGTGCTGTTCTGTTCTGTGTCTGTGTA